>JAVJIF010013149.1:0-131920 GCA_038442645.1 Agave tequilana
TATGATGATTGGCTAGAATGATATGTGGAAGGGTACTATAAGATATAGATATCAATTAGAGGGATGTTGGAAGGACTGTTGTCAAAACAATCAAGTATTGTTAAAGTTTTGATGAAGAGAGGAATGAAAATTCATCCTCATCTTGTCTGGTAAGGAGCCCAAAGAAAGAAAATTCATGCAGACTGAACATTGTGACTGTTTCTTGGACACATAGCTTTCTCTCCTCCCTCCTTTTGGGTTCATCTAAAATTGGACACTCGAGGACACTTCATAAGATGGCATGGCATACACATTTAAGTTTTTAGACCATGATTGCATCACCATTTCTATAATAAGATTGGATTTTACATGAGAGATTGTTAAGCGTACATTCTATCAAGAAAAATTTTGAATCAAAATTTCATCGAACTTTGGACCATTGTTAATCATAATTCATTATTTTCAATGTCATGTGTCTAGAAGGGTCTCTTGGCAGATACTTAGGCACTTGTATCACATGTTCATTTAAACCTTTCAATCCCCCCCAATACACACACACACACACACACACACACACACACACACAACAAACAAGAAAGATGTGAAAAAAACAAGAAAACAAGCAAAGAAACAAGGGATGGAAGATGAAAAACGCCTAAGGAAGTTGGATATTCAATAATTATTTCTAGGTAGCACCAAGAAGGTGAGGAGTGAGTCATAAAGTGAAAGATTAAAATATGCAAAACCAATGTAGTCCTTATTTTCTGTCACATGCTCACATTCATTGTGAACAAATAAGAATCATAAGATAGTTATAAATATTCTATAAACTTCAAACAAATGATATGCCTTTCATTTGGAAGTTGGAAGAGACCAGTAAAATAAGGATAGGAAATTAAAGTTAGGAAAGGGATTAATTAAAAATATAATCCCTGGCAGGATTAGGTGCTAATCCAATTTAGTGGGTAAATGGGTGGTGCAAGAGAATTCATTGCGAGAAGAGTGGTCAATTCATTAGACTCCAATGTCTTGAATCATATAGGGTTCTAAGCCTATTTGGGCCCTTTTCCATAGCAAACTAATGTTAGAGGTGAAAGAGATCAGGCTTTATTGTGGATGTGAGGGAAAAAATTGCAAAAACAAGCAGAGATATTGCTGAAGAAAAAGGAATTGTCAAAATTGTGAGAAAAAGCGATTTTCTTCTCTGGTGAAGACTTGATCTAGTTGTTGGCACGTTGTTGTTCTATATGTGGTTCTCTCGTGGTGATTTGATTGGTTTAGAGACTACAAAGAAATAAAATTGATGTGTATGTGATGACTTCCAAGGTGTTAGCGAAGAGTTGAATCAAATCAAAATATTTGGATGCTATGGAGAAGACTCAGATCAAATCAAGTTATCACGAAGAATTCTGGTTTATGGTGGAGTTTAAAGCGTGTCGGATTCAAATTAGGCTCGGTTGGAGAGGAGCCAAGGTGGAGCTTGTTTGGATTAGGTTTCTTGTGTTCAATCAAGTGGGTCAATGAGTGGTGCAAATGGGTTTAGCCCCATATGGAATGTATTTTGAAAGATGTTTTTGAATATGATTTAGAGTCAAGACTTTAATCAGGACTTCCCTTTTGGGCCATACTGGGTTTTGAGCATATTAGTTTACTACGACTTAAGTTGGCCCATTCTTGTTACAATCCTTTTGTTTAATCTCCACACACTTGATACTTCATCAATTGTATATGTACTTCAAATTAATGAATCTGAAGAAATTCCTTTTTATTCCTGTTAATGATGCAGACATCTACTCAGGATGAAAGAGCCGAAGAGACGGATCCAAGGAGCCCAATCCAAGTTGAAGTAGTTGTAGGGTTTTTTTTTTTTCTTTTCTTTATTTTTGTATTTTTCAGTTTTTTATTTGGATTGTAATTTTATTTAGATTAGGAATTTGAGTTTGAGTTAGACTCAATTTTTATAAAAGCCTATACAAAGGGCATATTGTATCAACAATTATCAATGAAGAATTTTGATTAGAAAATATATTGTGATAAGTTGTTATCTCAGAACTTGTTTATGATTTATTTCCTAATAACCCATCTCCCCTCTTCTTTCCCTGCCGCCCCCTCTCTCTAACTCTGTGTTCTCTCTTCTTCTCTGAAAATCAACAACAAACCCAACAACCCAACCTCTTTCTCCTCCAAACAGCAAACACCCTTTCTTCCCTCTTTTCTCCAAAGCACAAGCAACTCCAACAAACCCCTTCTCGCTGCAAATCCATGACCAACACATACCCATCTCCTTCTCACAACTCTCTGTTTCTCCTTCTGGTTGAAACACCTCTGTCGCCTTCAACACCACCCACCGCCCTTATCCTCATCAACTTCGACATCGAGTAACCCTGTGTCCTGCCGCCTCATCTCATCACTTTTGGGTTTCATCAAACACAGCTAGAAGAACAAGAAGAAGAAGACGGTGAACTGAAGAATTCAGCTGGGTTTCAAATCCAAAGCCTAAACTGACCCGCGCCCAATCCACAAACAAAAGAAGGAAGGAAATCAATTTGGGTTTCAAATCAAGTTCTATTTGGGTTTCAATATAGGGCCTGTTTGGATTTAAGGAAGTGGTGTGAAGTGAGAAAGTAGGAAGTAAGATTTATTTCCTTTAGAAAAAAGGGAAATGAGTAGTAAGTTTTCCGGTGCTTGGATGGTAGTTGAATAGTGTAATTGAAAAAATGTATTCCTGTTTTCATTGTTTGGATGGAATGGAAAAGTTGATGTGGAAAAGTGTATTTACTTTTCTGTTGTTTGGATGTGTTGAGATTTGTGTGTATGATAAATTGGATTTTCTTTTTTTTGGATATTGATTAGAAAGACATTGAGAAATTGTAAATTCTTTTTTTTTCCTATATAAATTTAGGCAAATTGCATTTTATTATTTCATCCATGCACCTACTCATAGACCTGTAAATTGACCAACGTTCAAGTTTTGTTGTATGCAGTGATTTGATTTTTTCATCACATCTTATTTAAACATTTAATTAACCTTGGAGACCTTCTAGAATGGATCCCAGACAATTGTACTAGAACTGATATTACATTCAGTAGTACAAATTTTAAAATCAACTCTTTGAATAACCTGGCGATATCCAGAATAAGCCAAGTAATACGCAGAATCTACGTTGAGTCGTTTCTTGTAAAAAATGTAACAATATCATTACTCAGTCAAATAATAATCCACCATCTCGAATGTTAATTACAACTGATATTTTGAAATTTGAAAGGAAATTACAAAATACACAAGTGTTGGCGTTGGAAGATGTGGATGCGGAGGACGACTTCGTTGACCGACCAACTTTTTCCTGGCCCTACTCTTGAAGGATTTTTGCAGCAGCAACCGACAGGATGAGAAGGACATCATACTGTGCATCAAATCTCGGAGCTGTTTCATTTAAACATATCCCAACTCTGTACCATTTCCCTCTCGAACATCCTGTTTGTAATCAAAGCTCCAAACAAGGAAACTGTTACGTACCACATCAAGTGATATATAAAGCAACGTCAATAAATCCAAGCAAAGTAACAAATTATAGTCAAGTTAGAACAGTGCATAAACATTGATACACACAATTTAAGATTACCAAAACCACATATACAAGTACTAAATTCTTAGGGCTCAGATCACAGTGAAAAAAGAATCATTGCACAATTCATGAAGATGGATTTTCAAGAAGGAGAAAGTAATTGATCGACATGGCGCTCAGTTTGAATGATGTCCAACCAACAGAGTATGAAGGGGTTTCAATCAAGACTGATTGACATCCAACTAACCAACACGTGAAGGGGTTCCAATCAAACATGAGACTCCATGCACCGTCATCAAAACATTCCCAACTTGTTTCCAAACCCCACAATACTAGATAAAATTTTCAACACTGCCTCATCACAGCCCACTCTGACAAATATAGTGACCACACAAGATGTGGAGCAAGCAAATACCAGCAACAAATGGAGAACAGAAGCAGTTGAAGAGAAGGGCAGCAAGCATAGAGCAGCAGCAAAAGGAGAGCAGCAGCAGCAGGTGGAGAGAAAGGCGGAGATCTGCCATATGCGGTAAAGGATAATGGACTAGAATATCGTCTTCACACATGCAAACAAACATGCATTTCTAACATGAAAAGGCAATACAAACATGTGTCATATGAACGGGAAATCACTTCTTTAAGCCGTGCGTTAACACAACACAGCCCACTCATAGAATATGGGGTCCAGATAGTATGTGCAACAAGCAAATAGCAGCAGCAAAAGGAGAGCCACATCAGGTGGAGAGAAAGGGATAGAAGTCTCCCGTATGGGGTAACGGATAATGGCCTGAATTATCACCAACATAAACAAAGAAACAGGCAATTCTAACATGAAATAGCTTTTATAACAATAGGCATATGAACAAGAAATAACTTATTTCAGCCCTCCGTCAACACAACACAGCACAATCTGCAATTTATGGTGCCCAGATATTCTGTGCAGCAAGCACAGAACAGCAGCAAAGGGAGAGCAGCAGCAATTAAAGAAAAAGTCAAAGAGCTCTCCCACATATGGCAACGAATAATAGCAAGGATTATCATCAACACATGCAAAGAAACATGCATACGCACAGATAATATCAGCACAAACTCCAAGCATATGAACATGTAATAGTATGTAGATTTTCATCTAATGCGGCGTAAAAATGTATGTGATGATCATGTTTTAAAAAAAAAGAATGGCAAACTTATCCAAATTGAAGAGCAGGCCTTGCAACTTCTTCGACACCCTTCTCCATTTGACACTTTAATCATCTGTAAAGAGTCAAAAATCAAGCTATCAAAGTTTGTTGATCATTGTAGAATATAAAACATGATTTGCTAAGTAACAGACTACGTAAGAGGCTTGCCTGAATTGTAGAATTGCTCCATAAACCACATGTAATCATATCCTGCAATCATATTCACAATGCATACATGCACAACATATAACATGGCCAAATACCTTGTCTTCCAAAAAAAACAAAAAATCAAGCTTTCCATTGGAGATACGGCCTTATGGATCTTAAATAGAGGATGCATTCGATCACACAAGCATCAAAGATGATGAAGCTGATGATGACAAAATGTGAAGAGAATGAGCAAATAATAGTGCATCAGTGTCATTGTGCATTTGTAAAAATATGCATGCAATGATATACGAAAAAAATAGAAACAAAGCAATCTAGAAATTAAACAAATAATAACAATATTACTTCTCTTTAATAAGGCTCAGATTGTAGGATGATATTATAATAGTGGAAGAAATTTTACGTCATTCAATGCCGAATGAAAAATAAGGGGTTGCGTACATGCCACCTCCATGCTCAACTCCTAGAGTCGAACGGCTGCGAGCAAGTACGCCTCCAAACCTTACTTGCATAGTCGGCTTTCCCTCCTCCTACTAATCATCATTGCCTCACGCAAAACCCCTACAAGAGAACATAAGAAAAAGAATTTATATAGTTAATAATAAAGGATTATGAAAATGCTCGGGAAATAAAGGAAATGTTCGGGAAATATTAAGATGCTGCAAATAAATATTACAGTACTAGGAGAGTATAATGGTAGTTCATACGGCCTACGACCAAAAGCATGTCGCAGGCAAAATGAATGTTTAAATGTGAGCCTGAATAAAACAGTTCAATAAGTCATAAAGAACAAAGGTGGTCAGCAAGAATGGGAAGACAGTGGCCCATGGGTCTTCTCAATCCAGTTTGTGTTGTCTCATGAAGCGGTAGAGCCACTGAGCCCTCTCATCACTGGACCTCCTGAGAAACCCACCCCCAATCTTGGGGTTGTCGATTATATAATCATAGGCAGCAGACACGACATCTTCGGTGAAGATGATATAGTCGTATGTTGTACCGACCATAGATCGGAGGCATTCATAGCACTCCGCTGCTACCCTTTTCTCCTCCTCCTCCTTCTCATGCACGGCATCCCCAATCTTTTGCAAACCATCAGCGACCCTCCCTAATATCTCTAGCTGAGGGTTGCTCCTCTTACCTTTACCGCGCGAGCTTTGCGACACTGACATACTCGCAGGTTGGGTAGAGTACCGGCTTGCTTCAGGATGTTCTCCCACATTGGCAGGGTCCTGGGTATCGCCGAGTGGGTGATTGACGTCTTGGGCAAATGTCCCAGCAGCTGCTTCTCCACGAAAAACGAGAACCATTTCATCGTACAACTCAATAGGCTTGTTGAGGTACGGCTCATCAAGCTTATTTCCCTACAAACGAAGCAATGTTATTCATTAATTAATCTGACACAACAATCAAACTCCGATAACAATATAGGAATGAAGGATTAAATTCGTTACCGCAATGTACGCAGTATAAACTGCTTCGTCAGGCATTTCTATGGTGCGTGTCTCTGGAACAAAATTGACACACCCACTAAGCCTTTTAAGCTTACAGATCCGATTCCACCTATTCCTCCAAGTGCGAAGATGGTTGATGACATGAGTGGCCCTAAATTGCGTGTCAAATCTCTCATTCACCGCATCGGCAGTTAAGTATGAAGGTTCCCTTTTACTCCTTCACGGGTTTGTTCCCCTAAAAATTCTATCATAAATTTGCTGGCGTCATCACTCCATCTTACGTTAGTTCCTGCTTTCCTCTTCTTACCACGGTCTGCGGTACCTAAACTCATTTCATCACAAAAGCCTTCTCGTGACATGACACAACAATCAAACTCCGATAACAATATAGGAATGAAGAATTAAATTCGTTACCGCAATGTACGCAGTATAAACTGCTTCGTCAGGCATTTCTATGGTGCGTGTCTCTGGAATAAAATTGACACACCCACTAAGCCTTTTAAGCTTACAGATCCGATTCCACCTATTCCTCCAAGTGCGAAGATGGTTGATGACATGAGTGGCCCTAAATTGCGTGTCAAATCTCTCATTCACCACATCGGCAGTTAAGTATGAAGGTTCCCTTTTACTCCTTCGCGGGTTTGTTCCCCTAAAAATTCCATCATAAATTTGCTGGCGTCATCACTCCATCTTACGTTAGTCCCCGCTTTCCTCTTCTTACCACGATCTGCGGTACCTAAACTCATTTCATCACAAAAGCCTTCTCGTGACATCCTCTCTCGGTACCTAAACTTATACGGTGATGTCACGAGAAGGCTTTTGTGATGAAATGAGTTTAGGTACCGCAGACCGTGGTAAGAAGAGGAAAGCGGGGACTAACGTAAGATGGAGTGATGACGCCAGCAAATTTATGATGGAATTTTTAGGGGAACAAACCCGTGAAGGAGTAAAAGGGAACCTTCATACTTTAACTGCCGATGCGGTGAATGAGAGATTTGGCACGCAATTTAGGGCCACTCATGTCATCAACCATCTTCGCACTTGGAGGAATAGGTGGAATCGGATCTGTAAGCTTAAAAGGCTTAGTGGGTGTGTCAATTTTGTTCCAGAGACACGCACCATAGAAATGCCTGACGAAGCAGTTTATACTGCGTACATTGCGGTAACGAATTTAATCCTTCATTCCTATATTGTTATTGGAGTTTGATTATTGTGTCAGATTAATTAATGAATAACATTGCTTCGTTTGTAGGGAAATAAGCTTGATGAGCCGTACCTCAACAAGCCTATTGAGTTGTACGATGAAATGGTTCTCGTTTTTCGTGAAGAAGCAGCTGCTGGGACATTTGCTCAAGACGTCAATCACCCACTCGGCGACACCCAGGACCCTGCCAATGTGGGAGAACATCCTGAAGCAAGCCGGTACTCTACCCAACCTGCGAGTATGTCAGTGTCGCAAAGCTCGCGCGGTAAAGGTAAGAGGAGCAACCCTCAGGTAGAGATATTAGGGAGGGTCGCTGATGGTTTGCAAAAGATTGGGGATGCCGTGCATGAGAAGGAGGAGGAGAAAAGGGTAGCAGCGGAGTGCTATGAATGCCTCCGATCTATGGTCGGTACAACATACGACTATATCATCTTCACCGAAGATGTCGTGTCTGCTGCCTATGATTATATAATCGACAACCCTAAGATTGGGGGTGGGTTTTTCAGGAGGTCCAGTGATGAGAGGGCTCAGTGGCTCTACCGCTTCATGAGACAACACAAACTGGATTGAGAAGACCCATGGGCCACTGTCTTCCCATTCTTGCTGACCACCTTTGTTCTTTATGACTTATTGAACTGTTTTATTCAGGCTCACATTTAAACATTCATTTTGCCTGCGACATGCTTTTGGTCGTAGGCCGTATGAACTACCATTATACTCTCCTAGTACTGTAATATTTATTTGCAGCATCTTAATATTTCCCGAACATTTCCTTTATTTCCCGAGCATTTTCATAATCCTTTATTATTAAACTATATAAATTCTTTTTCTTATGTTCTCTTGTAGGGGTTTTGCGTGAGGCAATGATGATTAGTAGGAGGGAAAGCCGACTATGCAAGTAAGGTTTGGAGGCGTACTTGCTCGCAGCCGTTCGACTCTAGGAGTTGAGCATGGAGGTGGCATGTACGCAACCCCTTATTTTTCATTCGGCATTGAATGACGTAAAATTTCTTCCACTATTATAATATCATCCTACAATCTGAGCCTTATTAAAGAGAAGTAATATTGTTATTATTTGTTTAATTTCTAGATTGCTTTGTTTCTATTTTTTTCGTATATCATTGCATGCATATTTTTACAAATGCACAATGACACTGATGCACTATTATTTGCTCATTCTCTTCACATTTTGTCATCATCAGCTTCATCATCTTTGATGCTTGTGTGATCGAATGCATCCTCTATTTAAGATCCATAAGGCCGTATCTCCAATGGAAAGCTTGATTTTTTGTTTTTTTTTGGAAGACAAGGTATTTGGCCATGTTATATGTTGTGCATGTATGCATTGTGAATATGATTGCAGGATATGATTACATGTGGTTTATGGAGCAATTCTACAATTCAGGCAAGCCTCTTACGTAGTCTGTTACTTAGCAAATCATGTTTTATATTCTACAATGATCAACAAACTTTGATAGCTTGATTTTTGACTCTTTACAGATGATTAAAGTGTCAAATGGAGAAGGGTGTCGAAGAAGTTGCAAGGCCTGCTCTTCAATTTGGATAAGTTTGCCATTCTTTTTTTTTAAAACATGATCATCACATACATTTTTACGCCGCATTAGATGAAAATCTACATACTATTACATGTTCATATGCTTGGAGTTTGTGCTGATATTATCTGTGCGTATGCATGTTTCTTTGCATGTGTTGATGATAATCCTTGCTATTATTCGTTGCCATATGTGGGAGAGCTCTTTGACTTTTTCTTTAATTGCTGCTGCTCTCCCTTTGCTGCTGTTCTGTGCTTGCTGCACAGAATATCTGGGCACCATAAATTGCAGATTGTGCTGTGTTGTGTTGACGGAGGGCTGAAATAAGTTATTTCTTGTTCATATGCCTATTGTTATAAAAGCTATTTCATGTTAGAATTGCCTGTTTCTTTGTTTATGTTGGTGATAATTCAGGCCATTATCCGTTACCCCATACGGGAGACTTCTATCCCTTTCTCTCCACCTGATGTGGCTCTCCTTTTGCTGCTGCTATTTGCTTGTTGCACATACTATCTGGACCCCATATTCTATGAGTGGGCTGTGTTGTGTTAACGCACGGCTTAAAGAAGTGATTTCCCGTTCATATGACACATGTTTGTATTGCCTTTTCATGTTAGAAATGCATGTTTGTTTGCATGTGTGAAGACGATATTCTAGTCCATTATCCTTTACCGCATATGGCAGATCTCCGCCTTTCTCTCCACCTGCTGCTGCTGCTCTCCTTTTGCTGCTGCTCTATGCTTGCTGCCCTTCTCTTCAACTGCTTCTGTTCTCCATTTGTTGCTGGTATTTGCTTGCTCCACATCTTGTGTGGTCACTATATTTGTCAGAGTGGGCTGTGATGAGATAGTGTTGAAAATTTTATCTAGTATTGTGGGGTTTGGAAACAAGTTGGGAATGTTTTGATGACGGTGCATGGAGTCTCATGTTTGATTGGAACCCCTTCACGTGTTGGTTGGTTGGATGTCAATCAGTCTTGATTGAAACCCCTTCATACTCTGTTGGTTGGACATCATTCAAACTGAGCGCCATGTCGATCAATTACTTTCTCCTTCTTGAAAATCCATCTTCATGAATTGTTCAATGATTCTTTTTTCACTGTGATCTGAGCCCTAAGAATTTAGTACTTGTATATGTGGTTTTGGTAATCTTAAATTGTGTGTATCAATGTTTATGCACTGTTCTAACTTGACTATAATTTGTTACTTTGCTTGGATTTATTGACGTTGCTTTATATATCACTTGATGTGGTACATAACAGTTTCCTTGTTTGGAGCTTTGATTACAAACAGGATGTTCGAGAGGGAAATGGTACAGAGTTGGGATATGTTTAAATGAAACAGCTCCGAGATTTGATGCACAGTATGATGTCCTTCTCATCCTGTCGGTTGCTGCTGCAAAAATCCTTCAAGAGTAGGGCCAGGAAGAAGTTGGTCGGTCAACGAAGTCGTCCTCCGCATCCACATCTTCCAACGCCAACACTTGTGTATTTTGTAATTTCCTTTCAAATTTCAAAATATCAGTTGTAATTAACATTCGAGATGGTGGATTATTATTTGACTGAGTAATGATATTGTTACATTTTTTACAAGAAACGACTCAACGTAGATTCTGCGTATTACTTGGCTTATTCTGGATATCGCCAGGTTATTCAAAGAGTTGATTTTAAAATTTGTACTACTGAATGTAATATCAGTTCTAGTATAATTGTCTGGGATCCATTCTAGAAGGTCTCCAAGGTTAATTAAATGTTTAAATAAGATGTGATGAAAAAATCAAATCACTGCATACAACAAAACTTGAACGTTGGTCAATTTACAGGTCTATGAGTAGGTGCATGGATGAAAAAATAAAATGCAATTTGCCTAAATTTATATAGGAAAAAAAAGAATTTACAATTTCTCAATGTCTTTCTAATCAATATCCAAAAAAAAGAAAAATCCAATTTATCATACACTTCACAAATCTCAACACATCCAAACAACAGAAAAGTAAATACACTCTTCCACATAAACTTTTCCATTCCATCCAAACAATGGAAACAGGAATACACTTTTCCAATTACACTATTCAACTACCATCCAAGCACCAGAAAACTTACTACTCATTTCCCTTTTTCCTAAAGGAAATAAATCTTACTTCCTACTTCCTCACTTCACACCACTTCCTTAAATCCAAACAGGCCCTTAATTTACAAGGAATATGAAGACTAAGCTTTTTTATCTCCAACAGCTTCACAATTCTAGAGAACTTCATAAAGATGTAAATAGTAACAAATAATTTGTTGGTGTTCTGCTTAACAGGAATCAATCTGACAACTAATCAAGATCACTGAGTTATCAACAATCTAATTGGCCAGGTCGGCAAATATCAGGTGGGAGGTTTTCCGTTCAATAGAACGTTCCTTAATTTAAGAACCACCTTTCAATTTCCTTCCTTGGTTAAACACCAATTAGACTGAATCTAAGTCAGTCTCGATATACTGTATAGTATATCCCCTGTATAAAGAACTTAATCCATTTATACATTATTTGGAGTGAGGTACGCTTAGAGCGAATCTCCTTAAGACAATTACGTCCCCCGCACTGGTGCTAACGGGATAATGGACGCTGGTCTCCCAAGATACAACACTCCTTCACGGTATTTGGATAGCACTACCAAATCACCGTACGGTCGAACCGTAGTCAACCAGTACCTTCACAGGATCGTTGAAGCAGCGGTACAAGGACAAATTTCGGATGAATATTTGCCTCTACTTTGGAGTAGCACCCACTGTTGAGGACGAAGGAAGGTTGAAGAATATTCTTCTTTGGAAGTCTTAGATTCAGACAACAATTCTATAAAAGAATTTGTTGAATTTTCTAAGCCCTCTTTCAGAACGAATTTTGCAGAATCTTCTTTGAAAGTCGCTTCGGAAACCGAGTTACGGATTTCCCACTTCTCGCTGGAAGTCGCTTTGGAACTCTACTTCCTAGTTCAGAACGCAGACTTGCTTCTGCTTCAGAACTCAGATAGAAAGAGAGAGATAGAGTTGTTTTCTGTTTTTGGTGTTGTTGTTGGTGTCTTTCAATTGAGAGATGGGAGCGCTTTATATAGCGCTCCAGGATGGGCCAACAGGTTCGAACCCAACGAAAGGTTGCAACCTTTCGACCCAACAGTCACAACTGTTGGCTGCCCAACTAACGCACCCAACAGTCACAACTGTTGGCATTCCAACAGTCTTGGAGCGGGTCCGTTGGCGGGTCGGTTCGGATCCGGTTTGGGTAGCGGAGCGGTATGCTCGCAATTCATACCCGCAGACCCGATTCAAAAAGAACCAGGCCGGGTAGGGAACCCGAACCCAGGCCCAGGCCCGAGCCCGGTCCGGCACTGGCACCGGCGCCGGCGCGCGCGCGCGCGAACGTGCGGGCATAGTTCCCTCCTTTTCGCGCGCGAAAACTCCAATTACCCAAAGGGCACGCCCTTTGTTCTCAATTTTCTCTATTTATACACCACAAACTTCCATCCCATGGCCAATGTGGGACTAAATGCTTTTAGCTACCTTTAGTCCCATTTTGGCTTTGAATTAGGCAATCTTTAGACTTGAATATCTCATTCATTCGAAGTTGGAATTGAACATGTGAATATACCACGTTCATCCCCAATGGAAGGAGAACACACTTCAACCATCATCCAATTGATTCGATCAACGGATCTTGCCATAATTCAGCTCGAAGATTCATACTTATATTCTTCAATTCCAACAATCCCCCACAATGAATGGAGATTCAAGGAAATGACACACAAAGAGACTGACTCTGTTGTGAAAGGTACTTTTAGAAAAGAAACTGCATCAGGATAGGTGAACTAGGTCTTGAACCTTCCATAGCGAAAGCTTTATCGGACTTACTGGCTAATCAGTGAACTAGGTCTTGAACTGTTAGCCGTTAGTGTAAGCCAAGTCAACAAGCCTCACACAGTGACTTTCCAAATCAACTTTGGTTCTCGGTTGTGTCCGTTTTGACCCTGGACATTCTTGATTTCAGAGAGTATCTTTAGGGAATAACAGCCTCCATAGAAATTCCCAAAGAGCCGACCCAACTCTATACTCACATAGGTGATCGTCCTATTAAGAGTAGTCTACTCTACTCCACTTGTTTAGTAACAAGATATAGGCATCATTAAAAGCGTTAAGCTTATCCTTAATCCACTTGGAGAAAGGCACTTATGTGCACCTTAGGAATGGTTTGGAGTCAAGCTCCCAAGTGCTTACTTGTTGAGTCAATCATAACTAGTTTTTCCTCTTGAACTTAGTCCGTGGGATCTCTAGTCGCTAAGTGAGGTTTCCATTAAGCTGACTCGGTAAGGTTAGGCTTTTAGACCCATTCCCCTCGATGCGCAGTTTATACGCTCTCAACTTAAACCTTTAGCAAGCGGATCCGCTAAATTATCCTTTGACGATACAAAGTCAATAGAGATAATTCCATTTGAGAGCAACTGCTTCACGGTATTATGTCTACGACGAATATGTCTAGACTTACCGTTGTATATAACATTTTGTGCCCTAGATATAGCTGCTTGATTATCGCAGTGTATACATATAGCGGGCACTGGCTTTTGCCATAATGGTATATCTTCTAAGAATTGTCGAAGCCATTCTGCTTCTTCTCCGGCCTTATCTAAGGTTATGAATTCTGATTCCATAGTGGAACGGGCAATGCATGTTTGCTTAGAAGATTTCCATGATACCGCTGCTCCTCCTAGAGTAAATACGTATCCGCTAGTTGATTTTGATTCCTCAGAATCTGCAATCCAATTAGCATCACTGTATCCTTCAAGTACAGGTGGATATTGTCCATATCTCAAGGCATATTCCTTGGTATGTGATACGTAACCCAATACTCGTAGTAGAGCAGTCCAATGTTGATCACTAGGATTACTAGTGTATCTACTTAACTTGCTTACAGCGTAAGCAATATCGGGTCTAGTGCAATTCATCAAATACATTAAACTTCCGATAATTTGAGAATACTCCAACTGGTGTATTCCAGTTCCTGTATTCTTATGAAGGTGGACGTGTGGGAGAAAAGAATTTGTATTCTCCTTTATCCCATGATCCTTGAATCTTTCTATCATCTTATCCACATAGTGAGATTGAGATAGACTGATTCCATCTGGTGTTCTGGTGATTTTAATTCCTAAAATTACATCAGCAACCCCCAGATCCTTCATATCAAAACTGTTGGATAACATTCATTTAGTGGACTTAATAATTTCAATATTAGTCCCAAGTATCAACATGTCGTCTACATAAAGACAAACAATGATACATGCATTTCCAACTGTTTTCGTGTAAACACACTTATCGCATTCATTGATAGTGAATCCATCTTTAATCATGACACTATCAAATTTCTCATGCCATTGTTTTGGAGCCTGCTTTAAACCGTATAAGGATTTTACCAGTTTACACACCTTGTGTTCTTGGCCCTTGACTATAAATCCTTCAGGTTGCTCCATATATATCTCTTCATTTAATTCACCATTTAAGAATGCAGTCTTGACATCCATTTGATGGATATCTAAGTTGTGCAATACTGCAATTGCAATTAACATCCGAATGGACGTTATTCTTGTTACTGGTGAATAAGTATCGAAATAGTCAAGTCCTTTTTGTCGATAACCCTTGGCTACTAATCTAGCCTTGTACTTATCGATAGATCCATCGGGTTTTAATTTTCGTTTGAAAATCCACTTACACCCAATTGGTTTACTGCCAGGAGGCAAGTTTACCAATTCCCAAGTATGATTACTTAGTATGGATTCTATTTCGCTATTTATAGCTTCTTTCCACATTTGCGCTTCTAGAGTTGACATAGCCTCTTTAAATGTTTGAGGCTCGCTTTCAATAGCGTATGCTATGAAATCTGGACCAAAAGATTTTGAGATTCTAGATCTCTGACTTCTTCTTGGTTCAGTTTCCGCATTAACTGTCGGTTCCTCGGGGCTTTCGTCCCTGAACGCCATCTCGTGTGTTCTTTTCGCAGAAGTCTTATCTGCTTCCCGTTTGTATGGAAAGACGTCTTCAAAGAACACAGCATCTCTTGATTCGATAATCATGTTTACATGAATATCTGGTATTTCTGATTTATGAACCAGAAATTTGTAGGCACTACTATTCAAGGCATAGCCTATGAATATGCAGTCCATAGTTTTTGCTCCCAACTTAGTCTTTTTAGGTAACGGTGTCAGCACCATTGCAAGGCACCCCCACATTTTGAGATAATGGTAGGAAGGTGTCCTTCCATGCCATAACTCAAATGGTATAAGACCAAGTTTCTTGTGGGGTACTCTATTTAGAATATAATTTGCAGTTAATAGAGCTTCCCCCCACAAGTTCTGCGGAGCTCCAGAACTTATGAGCATGGAATTTACCATCTCTTTCAAAGTTCTGTTCTTCCGTTCAGCAATTCCATTTTGCTGAGGAGTATATGGTGCTGTAGTTTGATGGATTATACCAAAATTAGCACATAACTCACTAAAATCATTTGATTCATATTCTCCGCCTCTATCGGATTTTAGAATCTTGATTTTCTTGTTGAGTTGATTCTCAACTTCGGCTTTATATGTTATAAACATATTTATTGCCTCATCCTTACTGTTTAAAAGATACACATAACAGTATCTTATACAGTCATCAATAAAAGTAATGAAATACTTTTTACCGCCTCTAGTTGGCATAAACTTCAAATCACACAGATCGCTATGAATTAACCCTAAAGGTTCTGTATTTCGATCAACTGAGTGAAATAAATTTTTCGCCAACTTGGCCTCAACACAAATCTCATACTTGCGAATTTCTTCCAAGTTGAGTTTAGGAATATATCCCAGATTAGACAAATTTTTTAATGACTTGTAATTTACATGCCCTAATCTAGCATGCCACAAAATAGGAGACTCAAGCAAATAAACAGAAGATTTTCCTTTATTTATAAGCTTCGGGTACAAATACACAGACTTTTTATCTACCACTGCAACATTGGCTTTAAAAAGTCCATCAACAAGATAACCCTTTCCCACATACATCCCTCCCTTAGTAAGTACAAATTTATCGGACTCAAATACCATTCTAAATCCTTTCTTACTAAGTATTGATCCGGAGATCAAATTCTTGCGGATGTCTGGAACATGAAGCACATCGTTAAGAGTAAGCTCTTTCCCCGATGTCCACTTCAGGATGACCTTGCCCTTTCCCTCAACCTTTGAGGCGGCTGAATTACCCATGAATAGTTGCTCATCTTGCTCCAGTCTTTGATATTCAGAGAATAATAACTTCTCAGAGCAGATGTGCCGGGTAGCTCCAGTGTCTACCTACCAATCCTTATTGTTGGTTGTCAGATTCACTTCTGACATCACAGCTGAAAGGCTTGGCGACTCATGGTCGGTCAAGTTTACCTGTGGATAGCTATTCTTGTTCTTTTTGAGGCGGCTGCGACATTCATTCGCCTTATGCCCCTCTTTGTTGCAAATGTAGCAGGTTCCCTTGAAGCGCATGTTCTTGCCTTATTGGACCTTGCCTTTGTACCCCTGGGAAGTCTTCTTCCGCTTTAAGCCTTTAGAAATAGACGCTTTCCCTTTTGAGTCTTCGATCACATTGGCTTTTGCTTCGTATGAGTTCTTACTGCTTCTTTTCTCGGACTTTCTGTTGTCCTCCTCAATTCGAAGCCTCACAATGAGATCTTCCAACTTTAGCTCCTTTCGCTTATGCTTCAGGTAGTTCTTGAAATCTCTCCACGCAGGTGGGAGTTTCTCCACGATAGTTGCAACCTGAAAAGTTTCAAGAAGAATCATACCTTCGGCTTCTATCTCGTGCAAGATAAGTTGGAACTCTTGCACCTGACTGATTAATGTCTTGCTATTCACCATTTTGTACTCCAAAAATCGTCCTACGACGAACTTCTTGGTACCAGCATCCTCAGTCTTGTACTTCTTGTCAAGACTGGCCCATAACTTCTTTGCCGTTGTGATGGGACTTAGACATTGTAAAGAGAGTCATCCAGTCCATTTAAAACATAATTTCGGCAAAGGAAGTCACCTTGTGTCCAAGCATCGACTGCAAGGACTGAGTCCCGATCAGTTCCGGTTTCTGGTGGATCTTCCTGCAGGAATTTGGCCAGATGAAGAGTGGTCAAGTAGAAGAGCATCTTCTGTTGCCACCTCTTGAATTCTGTGCCGTCAAATTTTTCTGGCTTCTCCGGCTTCGAGTTAGGAAGTGGAGTTGGCATCAAAGCTTGTAGCTGCATGTTTGGCGCCTTGCTAGTACTATCTTGATTAGTCTCAGACATTTTCTTCAAGTTCAAGCAGAACTGAAGTAAGAAACTTCAATATTAATAATTGTCTTAAGATTGTTGGTGTTCTGCTTAACAGGAATCAATCTGACAACTAATCAAGATCACTGAGTTATCAACAATCTAATTGGCCAGGTCGGCAAATATCAGGTGGGAGGTTTTCCGTTCAATAGAACGTTCCTTAATTTAAGAACCACCTTTCAATTTCCTTCCTTGGTTAAACACCAATTAGACTGAATCTAAGTCAGTCTCGATATACTGTATAGTATATCCCCTGTATAAAGGACTTAATCCACTTATACAGTATTTGGAGTGAGGTACGCTTAGAGCGAATCTCCGTAAGACAATTACGTCCCCCGCACTGGTGCTAACGGGATAATGGACGCCGGTCTCCCAAGATACAACACTCCTTCACGGTATTTGGATAGCACTACTAAATCACCGTACGGTCGAACCGTAGTCAACCAGTACCTTCACAGGATCGTTGAAGCAGCGGTACAAGGACAAATTTCAGATGAATATTTGCCTCTACTTTGGAGTAGCACCCACTGTTGAGGACGAAGGAAGGTTGAAGAATATTCTTCTTTGGAAGTCTTAGATTCAGACAACAATTCTATAAAAGAATTTGTTGAATTTTCTAAGCCCTCTTTCAGAACGAATTTTGCAGAATCTTCTTTGGAAGACGCTTCGGAAACCAAGTTACGGATTTCCCACTTCTCGCTGGAAGTCGCTTTGGAACTCTACTTCCTAGTTCAGAACGCAGACTTGCTTCTGCTTCAGAACTCAGATAGAAAGAGAGAGATAGAGTTGTTTTCTGTTTTTGGTGTTGTTGTTGGTGTCTTTCAATTGAGAGATGGGAGCGCTTTATATAGCGCTCCAGGATGGGCCAACAGGTTCGAACCCAACGAAAGGTTGCAACCTTTCGACCCAACAGTCACAACTGTTGGCTGCCCAACTGACGCACCCAACAGTCACAACTGTTGGCATTCCAACAGTCTTGGAGCGGGTCCGTTGGCGGGTCGGTTCGGATCCGGTTTGGGTAGCGGAGCGGTATGCTCGCAACTCATACCCGCAGACCCGATTCAAAAAGAACCAGGCCGGGTAGGGAACCCGAACTCAGACCCAGACCCAGGCCCGAGCCGGCGCGCGCGCGCGCACGTGCGGGCATAGTTCCATCCTTTTCGCACGCGAAAACCCCAAGTACCCAAAGGGCACGCCCTTTGTTCTCAATTTTCTCTATTTATACACCACAAACTTCCATCCCATGGCCAATGTGGGACTAAATGCTTTTAGCTACCTTTAGTCCCATTTTGACTTTGAATTAGGCAATCTTTAGACTTGAATATCTCATTCATTCGAAGTCGGAATTGAACATGTGAATATACCACGTTCATCCCCAATGGAAGGAGAACACACTCCAACCATCATCCAATTGATTCGATCAACGGATCTCGCCATAATTCAGCTCGAAGATTCATACTTATATTCTTCAATTCCAACATAATTTACTTGAAATATAATGAGTTTTCAGCAACTTCAAAGTGAAGCATCTATAAACCTAAACATTAACTTATCGGATTTGTGGGATACAGGTCTAACAAATCTAGTATTCGGATACTAGTCCACAAATCAATATTTAGATATTGGTCCCTCACAATATTGGACCCACCTGTTATGAGTCCCGCCAGTTAGAAATCATTTCAAAAGTAAAGAATATTTGGTTAATTCCTAAATGTTGTTGTTATATTTACCTTAACACTCTTATTATTTCTCCATCTTCATCAGCTTCATGCACCTCCCTGCCTTCTCTCTCTCTCTCTCTCTCTCTCTCTCTCTCTCTCTCTCTCTCTCTCTCAAACGTCCCTCTTCTTTAATATCTGTCCATAACGTCAGGCTCTAATCCAATCTGCCTGGTTAAACTCAACAGATAACTTTTCCTCTTCTCTCTGCGGCCGTGTCTTTAGTGGTATGAAATTTACTTGATTGCCCATTCTCTCAAACGAAGTCAGTGGTTTTGGATTTTGTTAGAGATGACTAATAGAAAAAGGTAAATTTTCCCTGGGAAGTGTTTAAAGTAGCACTATCCTAATTCAAATCCACTTGGTTCTGGAATTTTTAATTTCCACAGTCAAAATCAAATCCGCACCCTCTCTCAAAAATATTAATTTTCCACTTATAACTAAATCTAACCTATGTACAATGTCTCCCGAGTTTATCAAACTCTTGATCTATCTTCTGCCATCCAGAACCTATCTTAACTTAAAATGGAACAGATATTGGCCCACACTCTTCTCTCCAAAAGGGGAAAATTCATTTCACTCCTCCAGCGGATTTCAAAACAAGTGGACTCCACATTCACAGATATAAGAGAACTAATATCCAAATATAAATTTGTGAAGAACTACTATCCGAATATGAGATTTGTTACGGACCAATATACTAAAAATCCTAACTTACTATATATGTTGCATTCTTTAGTCAATTAGCACCACAGCAGATAGGTTAGAATACTTCATAAGAGTAGCTTGGCATGTCACCTGAGGCTACAGTCTCCTCCAAGTGGATGCTTTAAAATTTATCTAGCAAGCCCTTTAGTCTTTGAGGTCAATCTATTTTCACTTTGTAATCCAAGTTTACTTCAAAAATATTAAGGTTTTTCTCAAGGACATTTTTCTTGAAGATCCACAAAGATTAATAAAATCCTACTTCATAACTCATGCGTAGATGCATGGAGGGAGGGATTGAAGATAAAGGTAAGTGATACTTCTTGATAAAAAAAAGTCAAGAGCAGACATTGAAAATGTAATCTACTCCCTAAGTATACAATTAAATGTTCAAAGTACCAATGAGCATACTAGTCAAAACTGCACGATATTGCATGAGATTCCGATTGATGGTAGGGATGGATTTGTCAACCAAAATCATGAATGTAGGGTGTCTTGACCAATCAATTAGACAAATATATGAGAGATTATCCAAGTCTCAGTAGAACTTTGTGGGGTTTAATGCAATTTACCCTCATTAACTCGTTCCCTGTAGAGCCTCAAAATATAATAGATGCCAAGGTAGTAAATATACTGGAGAAACTGGGTCAATGACCAAGTGATAGCATATGCCATTATTAAGAGGTCAAGGCATGTTCAATGCATTTCTTTTTTATTCTGAAACAGGAAAGTCTTAAATTAAGCAAAATCATATCCACCAAAAATCAGACATAGAAAAGCCAAGAAAAGGGAAAAAAGGGAAAGCAAGAACAAAGTAATGTAACTTGTCTCTAAAGGATATCAAGATCATAATCAGTGCAATACTCATCTTTAACCTGTTACTTGTCCACCACTTCGGCCGCGACCCCACTGCCTTCCATCTTCAAATCCCCAATCGAAATCTACACAAATCGGCCGATCATCAAGAATTGTCCCACTGATATATTTTGCTGCATCCTCAGCATCCTCCCTGGAATAGTAGCTGAGAAGTAAACATCATAACACAATTCGTTATCTTCCTTGTGTCAGATAATGCACACAACTGAAAATGTTTGATTGATCTACCTTCACTAGATACTACTGTTTTAATTTCAGAGCATGTATAATAATTAAAACCATTAAGTAAAATATTAATCAGAAAATTAGGAAATTCTTTTCTTTTATCATCCTTTCACATTATAGATTAAAATTAGCAAAATGATCATTTATTTAGCCACATATTCTTCTAACTTGAAGCTAAGGGTTATAATTCATTTAGGACCAATCAAGACCATAAATATCACGTCCATAATTCATCACTATTCCAAATTATTTAAGAGATCTTCACTCATCCTTTCACATTATAGAAAAAAACAGCAAAAATGACACTGATTGGGCAACTAAATTCTTGTAAATCAACGATACTGGTTATAATTCATTTAAGACCCGTCTACGGTAATTCCAAATACAACTGTTATGACCTCTCAATCTTCATAAATTAACCGTAGGTCGTAGATCATAGCCAAGAGCATGTAGAAAGAATCCTTCAAATAAGTAACAGCCAACAGCACATGCTTGCATGCAGCCATGTATACATGTCAACTGATATGTACGTTTCTCTGTGTATGAGAGAGAGAGAGAGAGTGTGTGTGTGTGTGTGTGTGTGCTGTGCACGGACACCTCCCCCACGCGCACACCCATACATATATGCATAAGTGAGCATGTGCAATAGCAGATACACATGCATATTGTGTGTCCACATACACGTGGATCGTGTGTGTGTGACACATCCATATATACATACATGCAAATTGTGTGCGCGCGTGTGACACACACAACAAGATTTATATATGCACACTATGTGTGTCCAATTGTGTGTGCATATGGTTGGAATGCGCGACTTCTGTACACCTTCAGAAAATGGGAAGTAAAAGATTGTCTACCATAAATCCCCTTATGATCTACCATTATTTTCTCTTCCAATGACTATTTTCCCCTTTCAACGAAACCATATGCTCGTAGCAAATAGGGTTGTGAGAATTGTTAACTCCCACTTCTTTGAGTGATTGAGAAGTGTGGAGACTAATACATATGTATGTCCCTCCTAATTGATGATCCACACCATTCAGGAATAATCACCATGCAACAAACATATATGGATGAAAAATCATATGCTTGGATGTGTGGAACCAAAGCCTGTATTTGGAAATGGTTGCATAAAGTAGTAAACGTCTAAAAGAATTCTGTGGTGCTCGAGGAAAAGATAAGATTAAAAAACCCTTATAAGTTCAAAGTTGAGATAAGACATACACATACATATATGTATACAAAATATCCATGCATAAATATAAGCATGTGTAAATCTGCATATTCCAACCCTGAATTGATGATCCACACCGTTCAACTGTGATCTCCATAAACACATATGGATGAAAAATCATGTAACTTGGCTCTCATTCTTTACCAATTTAACTAAGCAAGCTAATGGTAATCCATCTATATCAGAATTCTTCCAAAGCAGTCCATGCCTTCAAACTATAAAATGTATTTATGAATTTAATAAATAGTAGTATCATTACCTAACTCCTAAGCCATCTTATAATGAGTTCGTTCTTTAAAATTTCACAAACCAAGCCACTGGCAGTGCCAACTATTCAGAATTCACAAAGCCAATAATAGCCCATCTTATCAGAATTTTCCTGAATCAGCCCACACCTTCAAAAGACTATTTGGTTCTTCTTACCCAAGCCAATGTTGGTCCACATTTATCAAAATTCTTCCAAATCATTAGACGGTGGAAGCTTCAGTGACTCAACTCTTATGCCATCTGAGAACGCCTAGTCATTTACCAATTTCACTAACCAAACCAATCATAGTCCATATGTATCAGTCAGAATTCTCCCAGACCAAAACACACCTTCAAATTAAAGGGCATTTGATAACCTAATGTCGGCAACAACTTTTTCTTGAGCACATATATTATAACTCCATTTTTAGTTTTCCTAAGTACTATTGTTTAAATCCATGTCTTAACTCTTTTAAGAGATATGAGTACATGTTTCCTGAGGACTCACATTTCTAGCCCACAATGGTTATCTATTTAAAGACAGAAATAGAATGATTTATTGATCTAGTCCATTGTCTGATGCTACTATTTGTTTATATTTTGAAACTTGATTTTTCAGCCATATGAACAAGATTTTGCAATCTGTCATTTCTCTTAAAATATAGGGAGACTAGATTATTTTTTAATATGAAAAAAGATGATAATAAAGAAAAAGATAATAGATATTTCATTATCATAACCTTTAAAAACCAAGCAAAAGTATGAATATGTAAATAATTTAATCATGCACAACTCATTTTTTCATAAAAAAATATATACTAGATAACAACAACATAGACATTATGAGGTGCATCAAACCCATTGTCTCCTATTCTCCCCATACCTTTATAGCTGAGAAACAATTTGAAGCTTTGTTTCCCGATTGTAATTGTTCTAACTCATATCTTCCAGTTTTAAACTCAGAAACTTTTGTTTAATATTCCTCTTCCGTGTCAATTTCTTCCCATTGTCAGTGTTAACTACATATTTAAATCTTTACAAGGAACGAAATTCCAATAACATCTCAGCAAGATACCAGCACGCGACAAATAGGGGTTTTTTTGGAGAAAAAACCTCAAAAAATAATTAATCCAAAAAATCAACCTCCCCCTAAATTAATTCCAAAAACTGACGTTTGACACATCACGGCAGTGGCGGGGCGGTTCACCCCGCCATCATGGCGCCCGCGGGTCAGTCTTGGGTTCAGACGAGGTTGCAACCCCGGACGTACATATTTTTTTGGCCATGTATTTGTTCGTTCGAGGTTGCCAACCCCAGACGAACAAAATTTATTTATTTTTTTAAATTTGTGTTCGTCTTGGATTGGCAACTCCGGACGAACCGAAAATTTGTATTCGTCGCGGATTGGCAACCCCGGACGAACACAAGGTCAGTTCGTCCGGGGTTGCCAACCCCGGGTGAACAAAATTTCTTTTTTATTAATTTGTGTTCGTCCAAGGTTGCCAACTCCGAATGAACTGGCCTTAAGCAAAAAAAAAAACCCAAGGTACGTTCGTCCGCCCGCGGGTCAGTCTTGGGTTCAGACGAGGTTGCAACCCCAGACGTACATATTTTTTTGGCCATGTATTTGTTCGTTCGAGGTTGCCAACCCCAGACGAACAAAATTTATTTATTTTTTTTAATTTGTATTCGTCTTGGATTGGCAACTCCGGACGAACCGAAAATTTGTATTCGTCCCGGATTGGCAACCCCGGACGAACACAAGGTCAGTTCGTCCGGGGTTGCCAACCCCGGGTGAACAAAATTTCTTTTTTATTAATTTGTGTTCGTCCAAGGTTGCCAACTCCGAATGAACTGGCCTTAAGCAAAAAAAAAAAAACCAAGGTACGTTCGTCCGAGGTTGGTTGTTGGCAGCCCTGAACGAACACAAATTAAAAAAAAACTTGGTTTGCCTGGGGTTGCCAACCCAGACGAATCTGCCTTGAGCAAAAAATGCCCAAGGCACGTTCGTCGCCCAAGGCACGTTCGTCCAGGGTTGACAACCCCAGGTGAAAAAATTTTTTAAATTTTTTTGTTCGTCCGGGTTGCCAACCCTGGACGAATCGGGCTTGTGCAAACAAATGCCCAAGGCATGTTCATCCAGAGTTGCCAACCACGGACAAATAAAAATTTTAAAAAAAATTTGTTCAACCGGGGTTGCCAACCCCTGATGAACAAATACATGACAAAAATATATATGTTCATTTGGGGTTGGCAACCCTGGACGAACCCAAAAACAACCTAGTCGCCCGCGTGCGCCACGCTGGTGAGGTGAACCAACCCGCCGCCACTGTGACACGTCAGAGATCGTTTTTTGGAATTAATTTGGGGGGAGGTCGGTTTTTAAATTAATTATTTTTTGAGGTTTTTTCAGGAAAAAAAGCCCCCACAAATAATAAACTTTATATGCCTGTAAGATTAAACAAAAAACAAACAAAATAGATAACAGTGGAATCTCTTCCATCAATAAGATAATACACCACCACATGAATTGAAAAAACTATATGGAGAAAACGTGTGTGTAGGAAGCAGTTATTCCTCGTTCACTTCACCATAGAGGGCTAGGCAAAAAGTAGGTTCCCTTCTCTGAAGAAATCACAAACAGGAATAAAGAAAAGAATGCATGCCACATTGTGAGAGATTGTCTAGAAATAGAGCTCATAACATAGGAACCATTTGTCTTCAACAAATATATTTGGCATTCCTCCTGTATGCTGCATCTAGAAATGACCTCCAATCCATTCTCTAAAATTATGTTCTATTTTTATTTTCAGGGATAAAATGAATATTTCATCTGAACCCTCCAATCCATTGGTAACTAGTGCACTTCTACACCAACTTGCTAAGAGCAAGTTGGTAAGTTGCTTGACTATGACAGGAGTTGTCATAGGTTTAGGATTGAGGAGAAGCCAATAAAAGAAGGATCTTTGTTACCAAAAAGGGGAAAGGTGGGGCTCCCCTCCTTTAGTCACCGAAAAAAAACTTCTACTGAACCAAAAGAAGGCAAAAGTCATCTCCTCAAAACAAAACAAATAGTTCAATTGCATCATCTCATGATAGAACTAGTAAATGATAAACAAATAAATGAAGTAAATGAATAACTAAATCATAAACGTCAGGTCTATAACCAGCCAAATCTTCCCACCCTCCATATGAGTATTCAAATAGTATCCGAATACGTGAGTGTTGCCAAAATCATGTTTCTTGTATAAATGTACATGTTGGTCATGAATTTCTTTTCTCTTATACTTTTGAGGAATTGAATAGTATCTTTTTGGCATTACAAACTAACTAATATACTCTACTATTATTGTAATCAGTAGAAGTTAACAGTTCAAACTGTACAGAATTCAAAACTCACAAAAATAACGATAATATAGGTTAATAGAAGGATAGTTGTGAATAAAGACTTTTAACTCTTCTTAAATGCCATAAAAAAAATTCTAAATTGAGATTCACCTCAGGAGCTTTAAAGTTTGAATAATCCCATCTTTCTACAGAATACTAAGGTTATTTCTTCTTTACCAATGATCACAATCAGGTACTTGATAGTTTTTTTGGTCATCATATACCTAATTATAAATTCAAGAGGAGGCTTTCTAAACAAATTTAACGCACAAGAAGCAAAAAACAAGCATGTCTACGCTAAACTCAAGCATAATGCTAGAGAGAGCATTGCTTACAAGACGAAGCAGAAGCCGCAGGGCGTCTTTGTGCTCTTATCCAATCCCATTATGATTTTCTTGATCTCTCCAGCCCGCGAGAAGAGCTCGTAAACCTGCTCCTCCGTTGTGTAGAAAGGACATGTTACCAATATACACTGTCGCGGAGGTCTGCAGCGCGTACTCATACTCCTCCTGGTTGCCTGGGAACCTTCTGTCCCTTTATGCCGAAAGCTTACTTGGATCCTAGAGAAGAACCAAGAAGATACGAGAACCGACAATTTCATGAAACACAATAATGAATGCAATCAAATTCTTATATCAATCCTCATTTTTTGGGATCAATTGAGGTGGATATTTCAGAAATCAACAAATATTACTGGATTATGTTAGTTTACAACAAACCACAAAATCATAGGTAAGACTTTACTATATCAAAAGGCATTGTATAAAGAGCTATGCTTAAAAAACAACAGCATTGCTTCCAAAAAACAGATAAAAGAGTGAACTTTACTATATCAAAAGGCATTGTATAAAGAGCTATGCTTAAAAACAACAGCATTGCTTCCAAAAAACAGATAAAAGAGTGATATAGGGGCGGGGGGTGGATTGTTACAAAAGAGTGGTTTTTCTCAAAGAAATGGAACCTTAAATAAAGAAGCCATCACCTTTCTCTTCTCTTCGCTTCTCTTATCTTTGTTACGACTTCATCGAGCAATTGGAATCAAGAAGCGAGAGCAGCGAGATTTGGGGAAGAAAGCGAACAGCCTCTAGGGTTTTGTTTCCAAACTTCGAACCAGAACCCCAGATTCAATTCCTCGATGATTTTTTTTTTTTTTTTTTTGAAAGATAAATGGATTGACATAATGTAAAAAGGGGTCCTCGGTTTGATAAAACCCGATAGCCTGACCCGAACTCGAGTCCTAAATTGAGTCGGAGTTAGATGGGACCCACTAGATAGTGTTGAATTATGTCTCCAGTCTGAATCACCAGTTTGGTTCGCTTTTTTTTTTTTTTTTTTTTTTTTTTTCTTCTTTTCTTTTCTTTCCTTCTCTTCTCTTCTCTTCTCTTCTCTCTCTCTCTCTCTCTCTCTCGCAGGGGTTGTTTGGGGTCGACCAGGTGGTGAGATGCCCATGAACTTGACTCTCAGTTTGTTTTCTTTTTTTCCCCTTAAATTTCTTTGCCTTTTTCCTTTTCTTTTAGGGGCTGTTTGGTTGCAAGGATGTGGGCAGAAGTAAGGAAATAGGGAAGTATAATTGCTCACTTCCCTATCTATCCAAACACCAGAAAAGGAAATAAGAAAACCTCTTTTCCTTTTATCTTTTCTCTTTTACACAACCATTTCCTCACTTTCAGAGTGTTACAGTTAATTTTGTGATCATATAAATCTCATTTATAATAAATTGTAGCACAAAACAGTTGATTTTTGTACCATATAAATCTCACTTGCATTCTAATTACAGTCTATTTTTTATTTTTCTTAATTAATTTTTATTTTAATATTATTTTACGGTCAACTTTGTGGTGAACTTTTCCACTTTCACTTTCACATTACCATCCAAACACTAGAAAAGACACAAACATTTTCCAATCACACTTCTCAACAACATCCAAATACTGAAAAACTTACTAACCAATTCCCAAGTTCCAAAGGGAATTATTACTATTTTCTCAATTCCTCGCTTCCACGCTTAACCAAACAGGCCCAGTGAAGAAAGTGAGGTTTTTGGTCATGAATTTATTATTCATTTCGTTCAGATAAACCGCTAAAGGCGGCGCTGCTGCTCAATTACGGGGGTGTTTGGATGTAAGGAAGTGGGCGGAAGTAAAGAAATCAGGAAGTATAATTGCTTACTTCCCTATCTATCCAAACACCGAAAAAGGAAAATAAGAAAACTCCTTTTCCTTCTCTCTTTTCTCTTTTACACAATCATTTCCTCACTTTTAAAATGCTACAGTTAATTTTGTGGTCATGTAAATCTTATTTATAATAAGTTGTAGCATAAAACAGTTAATTTTTTGATCATGTAAATCTCACTTGTATTCTAATTACAGTCTATTTTTTATTTTTCTTAATTAATTTTTATTTTAATATTATTTTGCGGTAAACTTTGTGGTCAACTTTTTCACTTTCACTTTCACATTACCATCCAAACACCGAAAAAGACATAACATTTTTCAAATCACACTTCCTAACAACATTTAAACACCAAAAAACTTACTAACCAATTCTCAAGTTCCAAAGGGAACTATTACCAATTCCTCACTTCCTTACTTTCTCACTTCCACCGTCAACCAAACAGGCCCGCTCAAATGGCCCCTCTCGCCTCTTGTCTCTCATGTGAGAAAATTTACTCGATTCCATGTCCAGTATTTCTGCTCTCACGCACAGTAACTGTTTGATGAAATGACTTATTGAATGCACTTAAAGCAACTAATTGTTGAGATATTAGCATAGGTAAGATCTCATGTGTACATATGCAGACATATGAGAAATTCGATGATAGTGGGGAATGTGAAAATTCTGAGCCCACTTGTAACAACCAAATTTTTATTGTATATAATTTCTCCTCACTTTAAATATTAAGAAATTTGGTTAAAGCATTATATATAGAAGTAGTCACCCCCATAATTTTATGTCGACAAATTAAACTTAATTTATAGACCCACTCCCCTTTTCAATGTTTTATTTAATTATTTGATTTTTTTTTTGGGTGACCAAAAATGTTTAACATGAAGGCTTATGTGCATGTATTTTGGGCAAATTATGACTTAGGTAATGGTAAAAGAAAATGTTAACCTAATCCATCATATCCCCTTAATCACCAATCTTATCCTAATAACTTTTTAGTGGTAAGTATGTATTAGGGGGAAGATTAAAGGGGCTAATATTATTTAATCATCATGCTTATCCTAATAACTTTTTAGAGGTAAGTGTGTTTTAAGGGGGGATTATATGGGCTAATGATCTTTGGAAGTGGGGTTTCCATGTGGCACCTTGAGAGATTCCTTGGCCATGTGGCATCATGAAGATGCACCACCTAATTCTTGCAATTCCAAGAAGTTGACCAAGCTTGCCTCTTCATCTTCCTCACTCAAAATTCTGCAGAAATTTCTCCCATTTCATGAAAAATTTCCTTGCTTTTGTGAAGAAATTTAAGCCTAAAATTCCCCCATTTCACCTCATCCATAGAAATCTAAGAGTTGAAACTAAGGTACCCTCTTCTAGCCCAAATCTCTACTCCTAATAGCTCTGAAGCAAAATCCACGGGAGGAAAGACAGGGGCACAGGCTCACAGCAAGCAGAGCCGCGACTGCACGCGGGACTCTGCTACTTTGCCGCGGAACCGCGGCAAGATAGGGGATTCCGCGGCAATTCCAAGGAGGGGAGGGCTGATTTTGGAGGAGGAGGTTCCTGACAAGTCGTGGAGAAGTTCTAGCACCCTCAATCAGCATTCCCTTGTCGCCCAATTCTCTGTTCCAGAGCTTGGTAACATTGTGAGTAAACCTAACTCTTAGGGTTATAATCCTTTATCCAAAGTTGAAAAACAATAACTAGAAATTTTGTAGATGACTCTCAAGGGTAAAAATTTCTGTTCTTGGGTAGTGGTTACTGTTTTTGTGACATCTTTATACTAGATGGAAATCTAAGGAGTATTATCTAGTCACTATGTCCATATATCATGTTGTGATAATTTGAATATGTAATATACATGTTTAGCTCACTATGTAAACTTAAATGAGGGGACTTAGCATATGTAATTCGCTGTTTTGATAATTATTCTTATGTTAAAAGAGATTCAATGGGTATTGCATAGTGATGGTGATTCTATATTAAATAGATGTGAAATACATGTGTAGGAGATATGTTCTAACGTAATAGTAAGCCCAAGTGAACCAATTTGATACCTTAATTCGCTGTTTTTCCTAGTCAATATCATGATGGTCAAATTATTATGGATATAGCCTAATCTTGGTCCTTCATAATAGAAAATAGGGTGGTGCATTATGTAAAGTCGAGGACTTGCACGAGTAGCACTCCACAATAGTCGACCAATTAACTTGATTCATATGTTTCTTGTTCACTAAAGTGCTCGGGGAAAATACCCCTCTCTACAATACAATATTGTGTTAAGTATTGGCAATTTATGGGATAATGCATATGTTCATGTGGGATGAATGTGGCGTGATTATGATGTTCTTATGATATGGGGTAAATCCCAAACACATGTCTCCTTTCTTTCATTGTTGCATACCATTTCGGACATGACACGTAAATTGGTTTCAATTGCTTGTTGTGCATATTGTATATTACCACTGCATGATGTATTTTGTGTTAAGGAGGAAGGGGCCGTGCGGGAGCCGGTAGGAGGGGGGAAGACGGGGAAACTTATATGTCTTATATGCATATACATATATTATATATATAAGGAGGAAGGGGCCGTGCGGGAGCCGGTAGGAGGTGGAAGACGGGGAAATTCATTTCAGATTGAATGATATTCATATTTGACTGTTAAGTTGCATTTATGTTTGTTAATGCTTGTGTTAAATTAAGTTATCACTTTATGTATACAACGAGCCTAATTGATGTGAGTGGACTCACCTATGAAGACATTACACATGCGCATACATTATATCTTTGTATCTTGACATTGTTAAATGCAACCTTTGGTAGTGTAGGCATGTAGACCATATATGTATGGAACTTGGAATAAGTAAGGCAACTTGTACAAACTGTCGTTTATAAGACTCATCCTATATTACTTCTTCTAAATTGATTATCTTGTGAAATCATTGTACTAATTCCCTATGATATGGTTTACTCATTGAGCTGTCGAGCTCATTGGATTTTCTTTACATCTTTTCAGGTTTGGATAAAGGTAAGGGACCCCTCTAATGGAAAGGCTAAGTTATGGATGGCATGATGTATTGTAGTATCATTTTGGTTTTGCTATATGATTTTATATGTGTAGGTATAGACCCTATGGAAGCCTTTATTGAAAAATATGTTAAGTTGTACTTGATGTATATTTTATCCTTGTAGCAGTTGAGACCTTTGTCTTGTATGTGATACTATGTTCTGGGTTTGTGTATCCCTTAGATATGTATGCCTTGGAATTTTGGATCGATGGCAATATATGGGAATGCAAACTGTTGGAATGTAACTCTTGAAATGTTGATGTAAAGACTATGTTTGCAATGGAAAGAACCAAGTCATGATATATGTTGTGGTTAAGGATTGGTATATGTGATTGATAAGTAGGCCGGGTGTGCCGAAATTATTGGTGATCTAAGTAGGCCTTCGAGCCGAAATCTTGATTATTGTAAGTGAGAAATAAAGGAATTTTTAAGGATGATGCTGCCAAAATTTTTCTCAACTTAAGGTTAACGGAGATAAATGTTGTTGTAGGCCTAATCTTGTTTATTAGAAACTGGGGCCGTTACAATTGGTATCAGAGCATGGTTTAGGCAAGGTTAGCCTAGATAGATGTGGTATGTACGACTGACTATGGAGTCATGTATAGGTGTACTAGAGTAAGTTAGAGGTGGGATATGAGGATGGTGGTATAGTTTTAGAGTATTTGGCCCTGAAATGTAGGATATTTAACTGTTCTCCACATTTGAATGTGGGTACCCGCATACCTTAGTTCAAATGGATCTTGCAAGGGGTGCGGGCCCTTCTGTAAGAAATTCCAGTGTTATGGGACATCGGAAAGGGAGAACAATCAAAATATCACATAAGTCGGGGTCAAAACCTATTAGTAGGACAGTTATGCATAAGAGAAATTTATGAAAGATCGGCATGGTTATATAAGTGGTGATTTACTATCATATCTTGATTTTATATTCATGCAAATTATTGCTTTGGGGAGAATTGGAAGGCACATCGGCTAATATAAATGACTTACTTCTACAGATGGGAGATTCTGAGATGTCTGGATCATCGTCTGACGGTCCGGAATCGGAAAGTTTGAGCTGGATAGCGGACCCAATGGACTGGGAGTTTGAATCTGACGAGACCGATCCAAATGTCATTCTTAAAGGTTCCCCAGATGATTTAGATGCAGGGATTCACATGGGGCAAGATGAGACAGATGACATTAATGAGGCAGAAAGTGCCATTAGAGACGCACCAGTAACTGAGGACTTGGGAGTCCTACCCAATGAGGAGATGAACCCTGACGGAAGGATTTTCGTTGGGGGTATTTGGTGGAATTCTTGCCGGGTGGAAGATATGGACCTGTACGATGATAACGAAAATTGGGGATGTGATTTGGATACTGTATTGGAGGAGTAGAAGAAGAACCAGTAGAAGAAGAACCAATAGAAGAAGAGGATCCAGAAGAGGAACCTGTGAGGGAAGATCGGGAGGAGAGCTCCTCGGGATCTAACATCACCCCTTGATAGGAGTTTAGTTGGGTGGCATTTTTGTTTTTGTCGTTTTTGTTTTTGAAGTAAAGGAATGTCGATTCCCAGGAGTATATTTTTTTTTGTAAAGAAAGTGGTCGTCAATAGTTACATGTATGAACCGGTATCCCTTTTTGACTGCATTGGTATGTTTGAATGAATGCAGCCATGCTAATGTATATGTTGCTATGAAAACGCTTTATGCATAAATGAAATCAGTATTTTGTTTGTGAACTATTCTACTAGTTATCATTGAGTTACCATTGATTATGTGCAACTATTCTTCTAGGTATTAGATGGATTTGAATTTTCCTCCATCCGATGCCAACTCGGAGGGCAACGTCCCATTGCACAGCGCAATTGGGAGCGTCCATCCCCCGGCAAGTCAAGAAATTCTGAGTGGGCAGTCTAATGCTAATCGGGGAGGGCCGGACAGAATCCCGGATTGGCTGTTGCAGTTGGCAAGCGTAAACAACCCCCGTAGAGCTCTTGAACAATTTCAAAAGCTCAACCCACCAGCTTTCAGAGGAGGAGTTGACATTATCCAAGCTGAAGAATGGCTCCGACAAATTGAAAAGATACTGGATGTAATGGAATGTACTGAGACCCAGCGAGTATCTTTCGCTTCTTTCATGTTCCAAGGAGAGGCCGAGCGCTGGTGGGAGATGGTAAAAGGAGGAGCTAAGAACCTGGGAAGGGAGATCTCTTGGAACTTCTTAGTTGCAAAGTTCAATGAAAAGTACATCCCTGGAGTAGTGAAGGACCGACTTGCGATGGAGTTCCAAGAGCTGAAGCAGGAACAATGGACCGTGAGTCACTATGAAGCTAAATTCACTCAGCTGTCCAGGTATGCCGAGAAGTTGGTGTCCGAGGAGGAAGATAGGACGAAGAGGTTCGTTAGAGGCTTGAGGCCGGAGATCAGGAGTAAGCTGATCCCTTCCAACTGTAAGTTTACAGTCAAGCTGTAGAGAAGGCAATGGAAATTGAAAGGGATATGCAGGAGAATCAAGAGATGAGGACCAGGGAACTGCCCTATATGAAGCGCCCCCGGTATAATAATGCACCGAGTTTTGGAACTCAGTCTTTGAGGCCCGACAGAGGCACGGGATCTTCCATCATGCCCACCCAGGGAAGCAAGATGAACACATGGCCCAAGCATAGGGGATTACCCCATTCAGCATCACCAATGTCCTCCCAACGCTCCAACTTTGCAGGAAACCAGCGGTGTCCAAGGTGCAACCAAAGTCACACTGGTAGTTGCGCCACCGGTAAGCAATGTTTTTTCTGCGGAAGAATGGGTCACATGAGGAGGGACTGCCCGAACTTACATGGAAACCCAGGAGTTAGCAGAGGGACGGGAAGACCAACCATGGGAATCGCCCCCACAACAGGAGGACCAGCTACCGCCTATCGACAACCTTTCAACAGAACTCGCTCGGCCATGACACAAGCATCTGTACAGCAACCAAGAGTTCAGGGGAGGATGAATGCAATCACTCAGTAGGAGGCTCGAGCATCCAATGCCGTAGTGGAAGGTACCGTCTATGTATCCGAAAATGTTGCTCGAGTATTGTTTGATCCCGGTGCTACACACTCTTTTATTTCTTCATCTTTTGCTGCAACAATTAACATGGAATCCGAACCCTTGAACTATCAACTAGTGGTGTCAACCCCTGTAGGCGCCAGAGTGACCACTAGCGAGTGTTATAAGGGATGTAAAATCATCATAGGTGAGATGAATACACAGGCAGATCTGATTAAGCTAGGAGAAATGGAGTTTGACATCATCCTAGGAATGGATTGGTTGTCCACATACCGGGTTCATGTAGATTGTTATCAGAAGAAGATAATTTTTAAGTTGGAAGGGACTCCCGAAAGAGTTTATGAAGGGATGAAGAATAAAATCAGCACTCCAGTTATTTCTGCCTTAAAGGCCACTAAGTTGTTGAGGCAAGGGTGTCAAGGATTTTTGGCAACCCTTATTGGTGAAGAAGACATGAAGATTAAGATTGAAAACATAGAAGTTGCAAGAGACTATCCTGATGTTTTTCCGGAGGATCTACCCGGCTTACCCCCAGATAGAGAAGTAGAATTTTCCATCAACCTTCTACCTGGGACAAGTCCCATATCCAGGGCACCTTATAGGATGGCACCCGCAGAAATGAATGAATTGAAGGACAAATTGCAAGAGTTGCTAAGCCTCGGTTTTATTCGGCCAAGTGTATCACCTTGGGGTGCTCCGGTATTATTTGTTAAGAAGAAGGATGGGAGCATGAGGCTGTGTATAGATTATCGAGAGCTGAACAAGGTCACAATCAAGAATCGATATCCATTGCCGAGGATTGATGACCTATTTGATCAACTTCAGGGTGCCAGCATATTTTCTAAGATAGATCTAAGGTCTGGATATCATCAATTAAAGATCAAACCGGAAGATGTTTCTAAGACTGCCTTTCGGACCAGATATGGCCATTATGAATTTTTAGTAATGCCATTTGGCTTGACCAATGCTCCAGCAACATTTATGGATTTGATGAATAGAATTTTCCAGCCATATCTAGATCAGTTCGTAGTGGTGTTCATTGATGATATACTGATCTATTCAAAGAGCAAAGAGGATCATGAAAGACACTTGAGGATAGTATTACAGTTATTGAGGGAGAAGCAACTTTATGCAAAGCTTAAGAAGTGTGAGTTCTGGCTGAATGAAGTTGGGTTCTTGGGTCACATCATAAATGAAGAAGGAATATCAGTGGACCCCGTAAAGATCGAGGCGATAAAGGGATGGCCTCAACCTACCAATGTCACTGAGGTGCGAAGCTTCCTAGGATTGGCTGGGTATTACCGGAGATTTGTAGAAGGATTTTCTAAGATAGCTGCACCCTTATCCCAGTTAACGAAGAAAGGCCTCAAATTCCATTGGGGAGATGATCAGCAGAAAAGCTTTCAAGAACTAAAAGATAAGTTAACATCAGCTCCAATCTTAGCCATGCCCATTGGAAACGAAGGTTATGTTGTTTTCAGTGATGCATCAAAGTCAGGCCTGGGGTGTGTATTGATGCAAAATGGGAGAGTAATTGCATATGCTTCTAGACAACTAAGGAACCATGAGAAAAATTACCCTACCCATGATCTTGAGTTGGCTGCAGTCATTTTTGCCTTGAAAATTTGACGGCATTACCTTTATGGGGTATCGTGTGATATTTACACAGATCACAAAAGCCTGAAATATATTTTCACCCAAAAGGAATTGAATATGCGCCAAAGAAGATGGTTGGAGTTGATGAAGGACTATGACTTGGACATTCATTATCACCCTGGAAAGGCCAACGTGGTGGCCGATGCTCTAAGCCGGAAGTCTGGGGGATCCTTGGCAGCACTGTTAACACAGCAATCGGAGTTGATAAAGGAGATGGAAAGAATGCAACTTGAAATTCACATAAGAGGGCCCCGGGATGGAGGGAACCATATAAATCAAATTAGTATTGGTTTCGATCTCTATGAAGAAATCAAGGAAGCTCAAAGGAAAGATGATCAGACAGCCAAAAATTTTGAGAAGGTGCAAAGAGGTGAAACCCAAGAATTTATCATTTTCAGGGAATTACTGAGGAAGGGAAACCGAATAGTTATACCGCCAGGTTTAAACTCAAGGAGCGAATTCTAACTGAAGCCCATTGCACCCCTTACACCGCACATCCTGGAACAACCAAGATGTATCAGGATTTGCAGGCAAACTTTTGGTGGGAAGGAATGAAGAAGGACATAGCAAATTTTGTACAGAGATGTTTGATATGCCAACAAGTTAAGGCTGAACATAAGAAGCCTCCTGGACTCCTCATGCCCTTACAAATCCCTGAATGGAAGTGGAGTAATATTACTATGGATTTTGTGACAGGACTCCCTAGATCCCCTCAAGGTTATGATGCCATCTGGGTGATAGTCGATCGACTTACCAAGTCCGCTCATTTTCTGCCCATACGAATAAACTATTCGATGGATAGATTAGCCCAGATTTACCTCCGAGAGATAATCAGGATTCATGGAGTCCCTGAGACGATTGTGTCAGATCGCGACCCTCGGTTTCAATCAAGGCTATGGATCAGTCTATCCCAAGCTCTGGGCACCAAGCTACACCCAAGTACAACTGCTCATCCGCAAACCGACGGACAATCAGAAAGAACTATACAAATATTGGAAGACATGCTGAGAGCATGCGTGTTGGATTTCGGGGGAAATTGGGAAAGATACCTATCATTAGTGGAGTTTGCATATAACAATAGTTATCAATCTACTATTGGAATGCCACCGTTCGAAGCCCTGTACGGCAGGAAGTGTAGATCCCCAATTTGCTGGGAAGAGATTGGAGACCGAACATTATTCGGAGCTGATATAGTGATAGATACAACAGAGAAGATCCGGATGATAAGGAAGAGAATGAAGGCGGCCCAGAGTAGACAGAAGTCATATGCGGATCGGCGCCGAAGACCTTTGGAGTTTGCAGAAGGCGACAAAGTTTTCTTGAAGGTATCACCAATAAAAGGGATGGTACGGGGTGGCAAACGGAATAAGTTAGACCCCCGGTATATTGGACCCTTTGAAATACTGGAAAGAATTGGACCTCTGGCATATCGGTTAGCTTTACCACCAGAGATTGAGAAAATACATAACGTATTTCATGTGTCCCAATTGAGGAAGTATGTACCAGATCCGAGCCATGTTCTTAGATACTCACCACTGCAGCTCCAAGACGACTTGTCATGTACTGTGGAGCCGGTTCAAATCCTTGACAGGAAGGAGAAACAACTGCGAAACAAAGCAATCCCTTTAGTGAAGGTTTTATGGAGAAGTAAAGAGATTGAGGAAGCTACCTGGGAATCAGAGAAAGAGATGATGCAGAACTACCCGCAACTTTTCCAAGGTACGTCCGGCTTCGGGGACGAAGCTCTCTTTTAGGAGGGGAGAATGTAACAACCAAATTTTTATTGTATATAATTTCTCCTCACTTTAAATATTAAGAAATTTGGTTAAATCATTATATATAGAAGTAGTCACCCCCATAATTTTATGTCGACAAATTAAACTTAATTTATAGACCCACTCCCCTTTTCAATGTTTTATTTAATTATTTGATTTTTTTTTTGGGTGACCAAAAATGTTTAACATGAAGGCTTATGTGCATGTATTTTGGGCAAATTATGACTTAGGTAATAGTAAAAGAAAATGTTAACCTAATCCATCATATCCCCTTAATCACCAATCTTATCCTAATAACTTTTTAGTGGTAAGTATGTATTAGGGGGAAGATTAAAGGGGCTAATATTATTTAATCATCATGCTTATCCTAATAACTTTTTAGAGGTAAGTGTGTTTTAAGGGGGGATTATATGGGCTAATGATCTTTGGAAGTGGGGTTTCCATGTGGCACCTTGAGAGAGTCTTTGGCCATGTGGCATCATGAAGATGCACCACCTAGTTCTTGCAATTTCAAGAAGTTGACCAAGCTTGCCTCTTCATCTTCCTCACTCAAAATTCTGCAGAAATTTCTCCCATTTCCTGAAAAATTTTCCTTGCTTTTGTGAAGAAATTTAAGCCTAAAATTCCCCCATTTCACCTCATCCATAGAAATCTAAGAGTTGAAACTAAGGTACCCTCTTCTAGCCCAAATCTCTACTCCTAATAGCTCTGAAGCAAAATCCACAGGAGGGAAGACAGGGGCACAGGCTCACAGCAAGCAGAGCCGCGACTGCACGCGGGACTCTGCTACTTTGCCGCGGAACCGCGGCAAGATAGGGGATTCCGCGGCAATTCCAAGGAGGGGAGGGCTGATTTTGGAGGAGGAGGTTCCTGACAAGTCGTGGAGAAGTTCTAGCACCCTCAATCAGCATTCCCTTGTCGCCCAATTCTCTGTTCCAGAGCTTGGTAACATTGTGAGTAAACCTAACTCTTAGGGTTATAATCCTTTATCCAAAGTTGAAAAATAATAACTAGAAATTTTGTAGATGACTCTCAAGGGTAAAAATTTCTGTTCTTGGGTAGTGGTTACTGTTTTTGTGACATCTTTATACTAGATGGAAATCTAAGGAGTATTATCTAGTCACTATGTCCATATATCATGTTGTGATAATTTGAATATGTAATATACATATTTAGCTCACTATGTAAACTTAAATGAGGGGACTTAGCATATGTAATTCGCTGTTTTGATAATTATTCTTATGTTAAAAGAGATTCAATGGGTATTGCATAGTGATGGTGATTCTATATTAAATAGATGTGAAATACATGGGTAGGAGATATGTTCTAACGTAATAGTAAGCCCAAGTGAACCAATTTGATACCTTAATTCGCTGTTTTTCCTAGTCAATATCATGATGGTCAAATTATTATGGATATAGCCTAATCTTGGTCCTTCATAATAGAAAATAGGGTGGTGCATTATGTAAAGTCGAGGACTTGCACGAGTAGCACTCCACAATAGTCGACCAATTAACTTGATTCATATGTTTCTTGTTCACTAAAGTGCTCGGGGAAAATACCCCTCTCTACAATACAATATTGTGTTAAGTATTGACAATTTATGGGATAATGCATATGTTCATGTGGATGAATGTGGCGTGATTATGATGTTCTTATGATATGGGGTAAATCCCAAACACATGTCTCCTTTCTTTCATTGTTGCATACCATTTCGGACATGACACGTAAATTGGTTTCAATTGCTTGTTGTGCATATTGTATATTACCACTGCATGATGTATTTTGTGTTAAGGAGGAAGGGGCCGTGCGGGAGCCGGTAGGAGGAGGGGGAAGACGGGGATTTGATATCTATATATATATACATAAGGAGGAAGGGGCCGTGCGGGAGCCGGTAGGAGGGGGAAGACGGGGAAACTTATATGTCTTATATGCATATACATATATTATATATATAAGGAGGAAGGGGCCGTGCGGGAGCCGGTAGGAGGTGGAAGACGGGGAAATTCATTTCAGATTGAATGATATTCATATTTGACTGTTAAGTTGCATTTATGTTTGTTAATGCTTGTGTTAAATTAAGTTATCACTTTATGTATACAACGAGCCTAATTGATGTGAGTGGACTCACCTATGAAGACATTACACATGCGCATACATTATATCTTTGTATCTTGACATTGTTAAATGCAACCTTTGGTAGTGTAGGCATGTAGACCATATATGTATGGAACTTGGAATAAGTAAGGCAACTTGTACAAACTGTCGTTTATAAGACTCATCCTATATTACTTCTTCTAAATTGATTATCTTGTGAAATCATTGTACTAATTCCCTATGATATGGTTTACTCATTGAGCTGTCGAGCTCATTGGATTTTCTTTACATCTTTTCAGGTTTGGATAAAGGTAAGGGACCCCTCTAATGGAAAGGCTAAGTTATGGATGGCATGATGTATTGTAGTATCATTTTGGTTTTGCTATATGATTTTATATGTGTAGGTATAGACCCTATGGAAGCCTTTATTGAAAAATATGTTAAGTTGTACTTGATGTATATTTTATCCTTGTAGCAGTTGAGACCTTTGTCTTGTATGTGATACTATGTTCTGGGTTTGTGTATCCCTTAGATATGTATGCCTTGAAATTTTGGATCGATGGCAATATATGGGAATGCAAACTGTTGGAATGTAACTCTTGAAATGTTGATGTAAAGACTATGTTTGCAATGGAAAGAACCAAGTCATGATATATGTTGTGGTTAAGGATTGGTATATGTGATTGATAAGTAGGCCGGGTGTGCCGAAATTATTGGTGATCTAAGTAGGCCTTCGAGCCGAAATCTTGATTATTGTAAGTGAGAAATAAAGGAATTTTTAAGGATGATGCTGCCAAAATTTTTCTCAACTTAAGGTTAACGGAGATAAATGTTGTTGTAGGCCTAATCTTGTTTATTAGAAACTGGGGCCGTTACACCACTGAATTGCATAACTGTCAATTTTATTTTTCTGATATTCAAGAGTCTGTTGCTGGGCTTTTGCATTGGTAAAACATTATCCATATGCTACAGATCTCCCAAGTATATTGCATTTTCCCTATGTTTCCTTACAAGTAGAGAGTACTGGTAAGAGAGTTCAAGTTCAACTCTGAAAATTGAAATCATTAACAATTTGATTGTTTGAGCTGACAGAGCGAAACAGGAGGGAGTACGATTGAAGGCTATTGAGTTGAAGTCGTTTCTTGACTTTGTCAAAAAGAACAACCTCCATAAAGAATTCTTCTGTATTGGACCAAATATCATTCTTAAGTTTCTTGGTTTCAGAAGTAGAGGCTATGTTGAGCTAAGAAGGTGTTTGTTAATTAATAAGAAAAAGTTTTACTGAAAAGATTATATGAAATAACATTTTTTTTAGTATTAAGCTGTTTCTCAGTGATCATCATCCCTACCATGATATATAACAAGAAATCCTTCATTCCAAGCTAATACTGTGATATAATTCATAATTATTTCACTGATGACAGATCTGGTCACATTGATTCATGAGCATTGGTTCTGCGCTCTGCGTGAATACATGGAAACTTGCTGCTGAAAGTGTTGTTGTTATGCAGACTGTAGCATATTTGTTAGTAGCAGTGTGAGGGAACTATCACGCAAAATTAATTTCTCTAATGTCTTTCTTGGTTCAATTGGACCGGCCTTTTTCACCAAACCTGAATATACTCTGTTTTTTGGTTAGATGAGAATCTTGATCAATTAACTTATCCCATCGTGTTGTTGATATATTTATATGTATTGTTGGAATATGAAGAATATAAATGTGAATCTTTGAATTGAATTACAGCGAGATCCGTTGATCGAATCAATTGGATGATGGTTGGAGTATGTTCTCCTTCCATTGGGGATGAACGTGGTATATTCACATGTTCAATTCCGACTTCGAATGAATGAGATATTCAAGTCTAAAGATTGCCTAATTCAAAGCCAAAATGGGACTAAAGATAGCTAAAAGCATTTAGTCCCACATTGGCCATGGGATGAAAGTTCGTAGTGTTTAAATAGAGAAAATTGAGAACAAAGGGCGTGCCCTTTGGGTACTTGGAGTTTTCGCGCGCGATTGGGAGGAAACCATGCCCGCTCATGCGCGCGCGCCGCCTATGGCGGCGGCGGCGGCGGCTAGCCGGCCGACGCCGGTGCCGGGCCAGGCTCGGGCTCGGGCTCGAGTCTGGGTCTGGGTTCGGGTTCCCTACCCGGCCTGCTTCTTTTTGAATCAAGTCTCACGGGTATGGTTACGCGAAGCATACCCACTCCGCTATCCAGATCTGAACCGGCCCGCCAACAGACCCGCCCCGCTATCCAGATCCGAACCGCTCCAGTTGGACAGCCAACAGTTGCGACTGTTGGGTCGAACCATTGCAACGGTTCAGACCGAACCGTTGCAACCTTTCGTTAGGTTCGGACCCGTTGGCCCCTCCTAAAGTATAGCGCTCCAGTTTCTCATTCTAAACACAACAAAAAACGATAATCTCCTCTCTCTCTCTCTCTGAGTTCTGAACTAGAAGTGAGTTACTGCGTTCTAAACTGGGAAGTAGAGTTCTCAAGTGACTTCCAAGGGGAAGTGGGAAAGTCAGTTTCCGAAGCGACTTCCAAAAGAGATTCTGCATAAATTCATGAGGGCTCAGAAAATTCAACATTGTCTGAATCTGAGACTTCTGAAGAAGAATATTCTTCAACCTTCCTTCTCCCTCTACTGCCGAAATTTGTGTTTGTCCCGCTGCTTCAACGATCCTGTGAAGGTACTGGTTAACTACGGTTCGACCGTACGGTGATTTGGTAGTGCTATCCAAATACCGTGAAGGAGTGTTGTATCTTGGGAGACCAGCGTCCATTAGCCCGTTAGCACCAGTGCGGGGGACATAATTGTCTTAAGTGTTGGCCAGAGGCCTTCCACTCTAGTTTTGATGATGATTAACTCATGTAGTTATGTTTATTAATAATCTTGTGATTTTAGTTTCAGATCATGTAATAAGATATTAGTTGGTGATTTCTTCAAAAAGAGGAGTTTGGAAGCCTTCACTTGGTGATTCCCGAGCCCGAGCATCAAGATCATACCTTACCTAGCTCGTTGGATCACGGAGTTTGGACTGAGTCGACTTGAAGATGAAGATCGTCAAGAAGACTTAGGTATTCTAGTTTAGTTTGTTTTAGATCCATGTGTAAAGCTTAGTATAGTTGATATGCTTAAGTGAACAATACACACACGTTTTATGGATTTTAGTTTTTCATTAATAGTTTAGATCAAAACAAGTTTAAATAGTTTTTATGTATATTAGATGTGTTCAATATACATACATGCTTCATATCTTAAACTAACTTATTTTGATACGTCTATTCATGAGTTTCCTTTTGAGAAAAATCAAAGTTTGATAAAATACAGTTTTTGTTTTTTGGTAAAAATGATAAGACACAAAAATAGTTCAAATTGCTTGATATTTCAGTTGAAATTTTTATCACATGTTTATATATCAATGCAAAATGTTAAAACTATTTTTGGAGATTTTTAGAAGAGATAAAAGAATTTTTAAATTATTTTTACCCAGTTTCTGACCCAGACTGTGGCTGACAGGCCAGGTCGGTCGACCGTGCGATCGACCGACGTGCACAGCCTTGTGCACGTCTGGCAGACACAGTGGGCCGGTCGACCGGGCGGTCGACCGTACCAGAGAGCTTTGCTCCTGTATCTGGGCGGTCGACCGGGCGGTCCACCAGGCTGCTCCAACGGTCATATTTATGACCGTTGGCGGTCGACCGGGTGGTCGACCGCCAGCCGTGTCAGGCTGAGGATTCAGCCTAACGGCTAGTTTTTGTTTGGGCCTATATAAACCCTATTCCTTTGGGATTTTGGCTAAGATTTTTTAGAGCAAAAATTTTCCTATTCTCTGGTTTTAAAAACAAGTTTTCAAAAGTGTTTAAGAGCCTAAAAGATTTCATCTTTATTGTTTTCAAGGGTTTGGAAAATTCAAAGAAAATAGGTTTTTGGGATATTGCTTTAGATCTTCATTTCTATCATATTGCTAGTATTTTCCCAAGGATTTTTCTTTGTTATTTGATTTCCAAAACACCTTGATTTTTTCACACTTGAGCTATCTTCTATCCTATTCGGTTAGGATCATTATTTGTGGGAAAAAGAGATTGTTTGAGGTTGAAAGATGCCACCAAGTTGTAAACCCTCATTTGCTGGTTGCTCCCTCTTTGGTAGAGGTTGAGGTTGTTGTTTGCTCCCTCAAGTGTGAGGTGGAGTTGGAGACTGGTTTTGTATCCCTCTAGGTGAGGTGGATTGTGGTTGTTTGACTAAGGGCCTACCCCTCTTGTTGAGGTGGTGATTGTGTTTGCCTCGGTGGAGGTTGTTGGTTGATAGAGGAGTTCGGTACTCCCTTGTTGTACCAATCCTCCTCGGTGGGAGTCCTCGGTGGACAAGATAGTGGATTGAAAATCCTTCTTGGTGAAGGCGGGGACGTAGAGCTAGGGGCTCGAACCTCGAAACATATCTCTGTGTTTGCGTTTGATCCATTGTCTCTTAACCCTCTCTATTTATTTGTGTTGTGTATCATTCATATCATTCATATCTATTTACTTGTGTTGTGTCTTGCATCATTCATATTGTTATATATCCATTATATGCTTGGCTTGTGTTGGAGACTGGTTTTGTATCCCTCTTGGTGAGGTGGATTGTGATTGTTTAGCTAAGGGCCTACCCCTCTTGTTGAGGTGGTGATTGTGTTTACCTCGGTGGAGGCTGTTGGTTGAGAGAGGAGTTCGGTACTCCCTTGTTGTACAAATCCTCCTCGGTGGAGGTTCCCTCGGTGGGAGTCCTCAGTGGACAAGATAGTGGATTGGAATCCTTCTCGGTGAAGGCGGGGACGTAGAGTTAGGGGCTCGAACCTCGAAACATATCTCTGTGTTTGCGTTTGATCCATTGTCTCTTAACCCTCTCTATTTATTTGTGTTGTGTATCATTCATATCATTCATATTTATTTACTTGTGTTGTGCCTTGCATCATTCATATTGTTATATATCCATTATATGCTTGGCTTGTGTTTGTGTGCCTCACTTATACTTAACCACGAGAGCTTCATATAGCACCTCAACCCTTATCTAGGGGAATCAAGATGAGTTAGTCCAGAGCCCTTCACGGGGAATTCGGCTACACTCGTTAGTTGTATTAAGTGTAGTTGCAAATTATTTTTAGCTTCCGCATTTAGTTTCTAGATTAGCCATATCACCTATTCACCCCCCTCTAGGTGATTTCAATTGGTATCAGAGCCTACGCTCCTGATACTTTAGGTTTAACAACCTAGGAGTGAGATCCTTGTTTGCTAATCTAGACATTTGCATTTGCACATTTCATTTGTTTGCACACATATAGTTGACACCCATGGACTTCATGACCCCACCTATGTTTGACCGTTCTAAATTGTTGTTTGGAAGACTAGGATGTCCATTTACCTACAAGCCCTAGGATACAAGGTTCACCTTGCCATTACCAAGGAATCCTATCTTAGTGATAGCAAGCATATAGGGCCAATGCACTAGCCCTTGAGGCTATTAGAAGCACACTGTCTAAAGATTATCTTATGCTTGTTTCTAACCTTGATTCCGCTTTTGTAGTGTGGAACAAGTTGACAACAATATCCACCTCCAAGCTTCTATTGCCAATCCAACCGGAGGAATCTAGTGGAGAATCCGAGTCACAATGCTTAATGGTCTAAGGGAATGACTCTCTTGAGGTACACTCGGAAACTCAATTAGATAATGATGATTATGCTAGTTCTTCAAATGAATATGTTAATCCTAATGTTTTAAATGAAGAACTTTCAATTGTGTGTGAAAAATTGATTGAAAAATATAAGCTTTTGAAAAAGAAGAGTTTTGAACTAAAAGATGAAAACAAGGTTTTGTGTTCAAAACTAGATTTGATTTTGCAAGAGAAGGTGGAGATTTTTAATGAGAGGGACTCATTGAAATCTCAACTTGAACTTGCATTAAAAGAAAATAAATTTTTAAAATCTAAAAATGATTGTGAATCAATTTGAAGAAAAATGAAAATTTGTCTTCAAAAGTTGACTTTGTTTTAAAAGAAAATGAATCCTTGAAATGAAAATTGCTTCTATTTCTAAGGATTTAGATGATTGTTTAAAGAAAAATGTTTCTTTGAAAAATAAAATAGATTCACATGTTTGCCATGCTAGGATAGATTCATCTAGATCACCTATTGCATGTCACACCTCTTCTTTAATTAACAATGATATAAATGTTTTAAAGAAGAATATGGATTGTTTGGGCTCCACCTTGAGCCAATGTGCCAAGAGCCACATACGTTTGGAAACTTTGTTTAGAAAGAAACAAGTTTCATCTTTTCATGCACACTCCCCACGGCATACACATGCTCCTCATGGACACTATCATTACTTGTATGCTCATGTGTACACTTGTACACATTGTGGACGTAAGGGCCACCTTGCTAAATTTTGCTTTGATAGATTACATGATGTAAATTTAACAAATAATTTTGTTTGGATTAGAGAAGGTACTAACCCCATGGACCCAAAATTATATGGGTACCAAAGACCACCCCTCTTATGCTTGATGTAGGTGTGGGCTCTCACATGACGTGAGAGTATAGGTACCTTGGAATGAATGCGTTCCGAGCTTCATGTGGATCATTTGGATGCATCACTTTCAAGGGAAGTTTGGTGGAGATGACCACCATATTTTGGAGACTAGAGAGATGCCCTCATCGGTTTTGGTATAAATCTCTTACTCCCAATTATTGTTTACATGCTTTCATAATTAGTGTTTATAGCATAATTTATTGTTTTTAGATTATTATGAAAATGTCATAATTATTAGACTCTTGACCTACATGTATAGTATATGAGACACCCATGTTTAATATGGACTATTATTTTGTGTTCTCACCATTTGTTTAGCTATCATGTTTATCATAGGTTTAATAACATGTGAATTTACATAATAATCATGTTTATATTTATCATGTTGATTTTTACCTTGTTTTATGCTTCATGTGTTGATTACTTGTTTAAATGTTAGTTTTCGTTAAGACTAGGATTTATACTTGTACATATAGTGGGCCACAAATAGATCATAATATGTTTGAGCTTGAACGCTTATTTGTACCCATTAGATGTGCTAGTATAGTTTAGTTTTGATGATTCATGCATTTGACTTGTATTCCCATTTTATCCATGTTTTCATGTTCATATGTTTAACTTCATGTATATGTCCATCTTATCTAAACTATCAATTATACATATACATCTTTTTGAGCCACGTGCCTTCATGCATATACATTTGTGGACTCGTTATGTTTTGGATATGTATGTATACTTTAGTTTGTATAAGACATACATATACCTTGAAGATTAAATAGTTTTGATGATTTTCATGTTTTCATGTTTCAAGGAATTTCAATTGAGCTTAATTGACTATTTTCATGATTATATGTTTCACATAACACTTGTGCACTCACTTCATTTAAATGTTTCTCATTATTGTGTTTTCATGAGTATGATATGTGCCTTATTGTTTTTGAGTGTTTAGTACCATGTGATTTACATGTGTTTCATGAAAAATATTTTTGTTTTATTCCTTACTCGAAGGATTTCGTACTAGTTAACAAGTTTTTCATTTGACTAGTTCGTATTCTTCGTTATGGTAGAAGTTTTCAAGCATACTATATTTTTCAAACCTATTTTTGAAAACCCCTACCTTCCAAAGGGTGGTTGGATGGGAGATCATGCTCATGTATGCTTTATAGTGAAAATCATTTTAAAATTGAGCATGATTGGGAGGATAGGTAATATGAGATATACACTTGCTATTATTGTTATTTCAATTGGTATCATTGAATTCTTTCAATTAGTATCAATATTGACATTTCTTGTATACTCATATATTTGTATGTATGTATGCTTTCACTTCAAATAGTATCAATTCGATTGGTATCTAATTTTTCATATATATATATATATATATATATATATATATATATATATATATATATATATATATATATATATATTTGTTTATGCTAAGCTTGAGTTTTAATGATCATCATGTTTCAATTGATTAGTTTTCAATTGGTATTCTAATACAAGCTTAGACATTGTTTTACTTGGTATTTCATAAAGGGGGAGAAAACTCGTATTTTATCTTTCAATTGGTATTTGGTTTACCATTTGTTTTGTATTCCACTCCCTTACTTTATGATAGAAAATAATAATTTCAATTTGATATCATATGTTCTTAGTAACAAATTCTTACAATTGGTATCATTTTGCATCAAGATGTTTATTTGAATGTTTTCAATTGGTATCAAGATGCACTACTTTGACACATTCTTAATTAGTATCAAATTTATTTTATTGAGAAAATTCAAAATCGTGTTTTAATAAGAAATGTTAAAAGTGTTTTGATATGATTGCATATATGCAAGGAGAGCTTAACATCTCTTCTACATATAGATTCATGTTGAGTGTATCTTATATTGAGGAGCTTGACAGCTCTTCTTTATGCGATACACGTGTGTAGGAGGAGCTTCACATCTCTTCTTATGCATTACATATTTTGTGTTATGTGAATTAGGGCTTGTCATCCTTTCTTTATGTAATGCATATATGTAGGGAAGTTAACTTAGCGTCTTCCTCTTCATGAATGTATATCGCATATATTCTTAATATTGATTTGTTTGATGTCACCCCTTTATTAATTCTTTGTTTCGAACAAAAAAGGGTAAGAAGAATGTTTTGTTTTTACTTGGACCCCTTTGTTGATGATTGACAAAAAGGGGGAGAAGTATTTGTCGTTTATGCATGTTTTATATGCATGTTTTATATGCATGTTTTGTTTATATGCATGTTTTATATGCATGTTTTGTTTTATTTATTAGTTTGTTGTTTAATTGTTTAATTGGTATCAAGAGCATTATTTAAGAACATGTTTTTATTGGTATCAAGAGCACATTTTATGCATAACTATGCATACATGTTTATGAGCTTTCATTGCACATATATATTGTTTATTCCCATGCACAAGTTAAGGGGGAGCTTCTTTGAAGCTTAACTTTAATCCATGCATATATAACTCTATGAGTTTTGTCATCATCAAAAAGGGGGAGATTGTTGGCCCAGAAGCCTTCCACTCTAGTTTTGATGATGATTAACTCATGTAGTTATGTTTACTAATAATCTTGTGATTTTAGTTTCAGATCATGTAACAAGATATTAGTTGGTGATTGCTTCAAAAAGAGGAGTTTGGAAGCCTTCACTTGGTGATTCCCGAGCCCGAGCATCAAGATCATACCTTGCCTAGCTCGTTGGATCACGGAGTTTGGACCGAGTCGACTTGAAGATGAAGATCGTCAAGAAGACTTAGGTATCCTAGTTTAGTTTGTTTTAGATCCATGTGTAAAGCTTAGTATAGTTGATATGCTCAAGTGAACAATACACACACGTTTTATGGATTTTGGTTTTTCATGAATAGTTTAGATCAAAACAAGTTTAAATGGTTTTTATGTATATTAGATGTGTTCAATATACATACATGCTTCATATCTTAAACTAACTTATTTTGATATGTCTATTCATGAGTTTCCTTTTGAGAAAAATCCAAGTTTGATAAAATACAATTTTTATTTTTTGGTAAAAATGATAAGACACAAAAATAGTTCAAATTGCTTGATATTTGAGTTGAAATTTTTATCACATGTTTATATATCAATGCAAAATGTTAAAACTGTTTTTGGGGATTTTTAGAAGAGATAAAAGAATTTTTAAAATTATTTTTACCCAGTTTCTGACCCAGACTGTGACTGACAGGCCAGGTGCTGTCGACCGACGTGCACAGCCTTGTGCACGTCTGGCAGACACAGTGGGCCGGTCGACCGTACTAGAGAGTTTTGCTCTCTGTATCTGGGCTGTCGACCGGGAGGTCGACCAGGCTGCTCCAACGGTCATATTTATGACCGTTGGCGGTCGACCGGGCGGTCGACCGCCAGCCGTGTCAGGCTGAGGATTCAGCCTAACGGCTAGTTTTTGTTTGGGCCTATATAAACCCGTTCCTTTGGGATTTTGGCTAAGATTTTTTAGAGCAAAAATTTCCCTATTCTCTGGTTTTAAAAACAAGTTTTCAAAGTGTTTAAGAGCCTAAAAGATTTCATCTTTATTGTTTTCAAGGGTTTGGAAAATTCAAAGAAAAATAGGTTTTTGGGATATTGCTTTAGATCTTCATTTCTATCATATTGCTAGTATTTTCCCAAGGATTTTTCTTTGTTATTTGATTTCCAAAACACCTTGATTTTTTCCACACTTGAGCTATCTTCTATCCTATTCGGTTAGGATCATTATTTGTGGGAAAAAGAGATTGTTTGAGGTTGAAAGATGCCACCAAGTTGTAAACCCTCATTTGCTGGTTGCTCCCTCTTTGGTAGAGGTTGAGGTTGTTGTTTGCTCCCTCAAGTGTGAGGTGGAGTTGGAGACTGGTTTTGTATCCCTCTAGGTGAGGTGGATTGTGGTTGTTTGACTAAGGGCCTACCCCTCTTGTTGAGGTGGTGATTGTGTTTGCCTCGGTGGAGGTTGTTGGTTGAGAGAGGAGTTCGGTACTCCCTTGTTGTACCAATCCTCCTCGGTGGGAGTCCTCGGTGGACAAGATAGTGGATTGAAAATCCTTCTTGGTGAAGGCGGGGACATAGAGCTAGGGGCTCGAACCTCGAAACATATCTTTGTGTCTGCGTTTGATCCATTGTCTCTTAACCCTCTCTCTTTATTTGTGTTGTGCATCATTCATATCATTCATATCTATTTACTTGTGTTGTGCCTTGCATTATTCATATTGTTATATATCCATTATATGCTTGACTTGTGTTTGTGTGCCTCACTTATACTTAACCACGAGAGCTTCATATAGCACCTCAACCCTTATCTACGGGAATCAAGAGGAGTTAGTTCAGAGCCCTTCACGGGGAATTCGGCTACACTCGTTGGTTGTATTAAGTGTAGTTGCAAATTATTTTTAGCTTCTGCATTTAGTTTCTAGATTAGCCATATCACCTATTCACCCCCTCTAGGTGATTTCATTAAGGAGATTCGCTCTAAGCGTACCTCACTCCAAGTACTGTATAAGTGAATTAATTTCTTTATACATGGGATATACTGATATTCAGTATATCGAGACTAAGGAAGGAAATTGAAAGGTGGTTCTTAAATTAAGGAACGTTCTATTGAACGGAAAACCTCTCTCCTGATATTTGCCGACCTGGCCAATTAGATTGTTGATATTTCAGTGATCTTGTATAGTTATCAGATTGATTCCTTTTAAGCAGAAACCAACAGGTATGATGGTTCAATCGGTTCATCATCTCGAGCAACGGTGTTTGTCGACCAGTTTATGTGGCAGTCGAGCCGACGGAACCATTGACTGTATTTTATCTTCACATTCTGGCTTAAGCAGTGTCTTTTAGGAGATCAGTGGAACACGTCCCTCTTATCAGATTGCAGATGAAAGCTGAAGCGTAGCTTCACCAACCATGTTGTTGCATTCTGCTTCTGTGTTCTTGTGAATATGTAGTTTGTATGAACAAATGATGGCTGATAATATCTTGTAGTTGTATGCCATTCTCGCTATGTATTTAGTCATTTTACCTGACATTTGGTGAATCTCTACTCAAAATTGAGCAAAAGGAGATTTTCACTCGTGACTCTTTCACAAACTTTGTCCATCTTCATTCCACGAGGGAGGGAGAGAGGGGGGGCCTTCGTCTTTCCCCTCCTTTCTTCTTCTTCTTCTTCTTCTTCCTTCTTCTCCTTCTTCTTCCTCCTCCTCCGGTAAAGCCGATAAGATTCCCACCCCTACTCTCCTCCCCTACCTTCAAATTCCTTCCCCTTTTCCTCTCTCGTCGCTGTCGGTTGGTTTCTTACCGTCGACAGTGATATACTAGTTTTCTCTAATTCTTAACCCTCTGTTCTCAACGATGCCCCTTGAGGTACATTGATGCTTTTTTACACGCCCAAAGTTGATCTAAAGTAGTTGGAAACAGTCTGACGATTGATACATGCATGATTACAACAACAACAACAACTAAGCCATGCATGATACATGCATGATTACATGAACATATAAATATTCTAAGTGGTTTGAAGCAAGATCTGTGCATCAGTCTGCGTTTGCATTTCTCCAATTTACAAACCTCATCAAACCATGAAGCCATGCATGCGTTTCAAATAACTGAAACTGTATGCAATCGGAACTTTGTCTAAGCTGCCTTCAAAACTCCATATCATGCAGCATCAAGTGCTTGAAGTGGGAGGAACTTCAGAGGGGAGAATAGTTTGTAAGCATGTGATTTGTGACAAAGAACTCACAAATTCAAAAATATGTCACTAACATTATTAAAAAAAAAAAAATTTCTCTTGTATTTGGATAGGGTGCGAGGAAAATCACTGAGTTCATCGTCTTCTATCAATTTAGAATGACTAATGAGTCACACACTTGAGCTGTCAATCATGTAAATATGTATTGCAGTAAGAAAATGTCTAATGTTGTTGATTCGTGAAAATATAATGCACCCAAGCGCATGAGAGGTAGAGCTCGGTAGAGGTACAATTTTCTCTCCTTGTTCTCTTGAATGTCTCTCTATGCATATCTGGATGTGTCTTTTCCTTTTTTTTTTTTTTAATTTCTCTACTCCTTTCGAGATTGTAATACGTAATTATTGCTCAATGGTAGCTAATATGATGAACAAATCGGAGCCATATCCTTAAATGTTTGAAAAACTATTTTCCAAAACCACGAAAACGGAAGTCCACTTTCTGAAAATTTCCAATGAAAAGTGAACTATTAAGGAGACTTGCAAAAGCAAATATAGAAAGCATCCGACCCCATGCCGGAATTCTATATTTCCAACTTACCGCTGAAGTGGACTTCCCGGCTTGGTGTGAGTCGGAGAGAGGATAAGGACGCAAGAGGATGATATTTTTCCAGTTCTCCCCCTTCGCTCTCGCTTGGCCGCTGCTGCCTTTGTCTACTGGGGGCAGCGAGCTGCTTCAGCATCTATCTCCAGAGCGGAGAATAAAGAGAGAATATTCTGAATTTATCTTCTAGCTATGAACGGTCTCTGTTCGAGTTCGATCCCCTTTCTCTCTTTCTCTCATCTTCTCACTCATCGTTCTCTTACCTCTTCCGCTTCTTCGAACAACCGTTTGAGGCGCAACGGCGTCGGCGTCTTCTCGTCGCACTCCAACCATAGAATCCTCAATCCAATCGAGGGAAACAGCGCACCTCGTCTTACGTGGATGACGAGGAGGAGGAGGAGGAGAACGAAGGAGAGGAATCTAAGCTATCCGATGTAAGATTCTCCTCTTTCTCAATGATAACAAGAGCTAAAATTGGCAATTTTGATATATTTGTGCAATTTATTTTAAAAAAATGCATTTTTTTTTTAATAAAAGTGAGCATTTGACATTGAGTTATTTATGTTATTGGTAGAAGTTGGAGATATATTGTAATAGATTTTATCACTGTCCCCCATCTTGAAAGCAAAAATGGGAATAGTTGGCACCCAGAATTTATCATCAGCAATATGAGGAGCTGAAATAGACATCATTTTTCTTAATTTAGTTTTTATTCTAATTTTTTTTATGGTGAGGACTTCTTTTTGATTTTTTTTTTTTTTTTTTTGGGGGGGTGGGTGGGGGGTTAGCCATAAGAATTTCATATAAAACTAACTTCATATTAACTTGGCTCGTGTTATGCTGCTTACTTCTGTATTCTCACATAGCACATCCAGGACAGGTCAGGAATAACCAAAACCATCATTTTGTGAAATTAATAAAGAAGCACCGCTCCTACCTAATGGCGGTTTGCACTGATACCTCTATAGTCTATAGTTTGATGTTAAGCGAGCAATGGGTGTGTGCTCAGTGTTACTCAAAAGCTAATGCTTGTAGCTATACCTTGTGTTTTTAAAATGGGTGAAAAGGAGAGTGTATCCGATCTTAAGCAATAAGCAGGCATACAGGCTTAGGTGAAGGCTTAGACATTTAAACAATCCATACGGGAAGTCAAGGTTCCTATTGGGCCTTTATATCATGTGTCCGAATTTCCAAAATTAAAACGAATATTTTGTAAAAACAGTCCATAGCATCTATAAGCAATTTTCCTTATACATATCAAACTCTAAAATAAAGTTAAATTAAGGTCATCCATTAAGAATAAGAATTTATAACACCAACAAGGACAAAAATAAGGTATCACAACTAGCAAACAATAACGATGGCAGCTATCAGAATCTCATGTCTCAAGCCTTGGAATGGTAGGAGCCTCCATGATTTGGCAACAGATAAAAAAAAAAAAAACAGAGAGAGAAGAAAAGAGGAAGAAGAAGAAAAGAAAAAGAAGAGAAATGACGCGAAAAAGGAATGAAGGAAGAAGAAAATAAGAGGTCTTGAAAAACTTTTGAAGGATAAAATGATAAGAAGACATTGGAATATAGATGAAGAAATTAATTTGTATAGTTTTATGAAGAAAATAGCAAAAGAGATGACCGGAGAATCTAAAGGTAATGAATGGCCTCTCAGAGAGTTTGTGGTGCACTAAAAAAAATCAAAACTATGATTATACAAAGAGAGTATCTTATAAAGATTGTCAAATGTGTAGGCATGATGAAAAAATACGAGGTGAACAGAAAGCCATAAGAGACTTGGTATAAGGCTAAATGTAATGCATATGATAATTTGTACAAAAATTAGAAAATAGAAACTAAAGAGAGAATATGAAATTGAAGACAAGTAGGGTTATTTTCATGCATTATTTAAGGAGCGTCACATGGGAGAATAGAATCAAATAAGAAACCGTAGTTGGAATAAGGAGCTTTGGGTATTATCAAAAGATTAAGCTTGTCAAAGTTAAAGATGCTTTAGATAAATGAAAATTGTGAAGCTGAGGAAGCTTAGGATATGCATATTGACATTCAAAGTTGCCGTGAGATATGGAGTTTGTACCACTAACCAAGTTATTTAAAAAATTATAAAGCTTAGAAGGAATGGACCAAAGTACTTTGGTTCCAATTTAGGAGAACAAAGGGGATACATAAAATTGTATAAACTATAACTGAATAATTGGATAAACTATAACTGAATGAAGCTTACGAGGCAGTGATGGAACTTTGCAAAGTGAATTAATTGAGCAAAGGACTATAACAAGAAAGGATCATTTTCAATCATCAATTTGGTTTGTTATTTGAGAGACCGATACTTAGATGATTGAGAGTAAGATATAGAGGAGAAAAGGAGAGCTATAAATGATTTCATTGATCTAGAGAAATTTTGAAGGGAAAATTTTACAAAATAGTCACGCAACCAGCAAGTTTTTCTGGTAATATTGGTCAACTAGGAAACTAGCATGTCCCCCCAAAAAAGAGAGTTTAGCTAAAATTCTGCAGATTTTGAATGAGAAAAGTATATTTTTTCTATTCCATTGTAAGAAATTAGAGGCAACAACATTTGAGGATAAAGGAGGGTTAATCAATTTAAATGGTTTGGACATGTGCAACAATGACCAATCAGTGAGGTAGTTAGGAGCAAAGAATTTTAGTTGAGGTTAATAGGAATATGGTAGACCAAATTGAACATGTATTGGGACAATAAAAGAGAGACTGATTGTTGATTTAAGAGCAGAAAACACTTAACACGGTTGTTGAGTGAAGAAAAAGAATTCACAGCCGATGACTGACCCAAAACTTTGTGCTAAAAGCTTTGGTGGCGTTGTGCTAATTTCATGCTATGTTGCACGGACACGGTAATGTTGAAATGGGCTCGACACTTGGACACATGGTAAATTCGTAAAAATACACACGATACGTGTGCGTGTCAGACACGTTTCGGACACGACACGGCTTCATATTAGAAGTGTCCGTACTACATAGATTTCATGTCTAACAAATTGAAAGTAAGGGACAGATGGAACATTATCTTGTTTTACTTTTATATATCAAAATTATGAGATGTGCAATGTGAGCAGAATTGTTTCAAAGGTGACGGATTAAAGTAGCCTTTGAAAGTAAGCGACATACTGGTATGCTTGTTTTGAGATGGTATTCTGATTACATAATCTAGTAAATTGCTACATATTCATATTGTATGTTCTTTGCTGAGGCTATACTCTTTGGGAAGTTTATTGCATGTGTAATACGGTGCCAATAATCTAGTTGAGTGATACATTTTGACATTGGAATCCTTAATGAATCCACATGGTATGTCTAGTAATGACTCAACTGGATTTGGATTTTCTAATCAAAATTATGTATTTTTGGGTTAGGAGTTAAGAGACTTAATAATGAAATTTCTTCCAGGTGTCAATTAGAAGATGTAAGGCTAAAAGAGGGGATATACTATGTCTATAAAGACATATCATGATGGTTGGAAAATTGTCATTCCATGATTTGGGAGAGCTTGAACTTCTGATTATCTATCTCTACCTTGCTTGCAAAATTTGTAGTGTTTTTCTTTTTCTCTCTTTTTTTAACCAATCCAAACATAACATCATCAGCAATATACAACTTGATGCAGCTTAATACAATGTTACATTCACGGGAAAGTTTGGTCCCGTAATCATGTATACACCGTCAAAGTTGCAGTGAGGATAGGCATCATATAAATTAGTTTTCGTGGTGGATGATTTCAAAGAAACATGAAGTTACCTCCTACATAGTGGTGGTAACTCTTCAGTATCCACATTTTGGGGATATTCCATTCTGAACGCAGATCATGAGTCCACTAGTCAGAAATCCTAGTGTTACACAGTGTTGATTCATGTACCATTTGGGTACATGGTTTGAACATGGGCTCCGAAATAATGGAAGATTATGAAAATAGTTGGCAATAGTTTACTAAGAAGAATAGTTCCTCCTGGATAGAAATCCTAGTGGCCTTTTTTCCTAATGGTTATGGTCATTATGCTCAACAATGCCATGGAAAACTCCAGCATAGCTGCAAGATAAAAGGGCTGTAAAGGTGTCTGTACATTTGGAATGGTGCATTTGCAGACTCTTCTTCCCCTCTGGATCTGTTCAGATTCTTCATACACAAGGTATTTTGAAGATTGATCACGTTTCTCTAGCATAGTTAAGCATCAATTTTCTGGTATTGCTGTATAAATGTTGGACAGAAAAGTTCTAGGTACTTCCTTAATGGCTTGCTTGCACACGAATTTGTGGAATTCATTTGGAATGGCCGTATTATCAGGGAGATAGATCTGAAGAGGGAGTCGGAAATGATGGAATGGTGTAGTAATAGTAATTGAAGGGTGTTTTCAACAATGAACAATTTTCTTCTTCTTGCACAAAATATAACACATATAGGTTGTTGGCCCAAAGGTCATTAGCCCTAAGTTTTGATGATAACAAACCATATGTAGTTTGGTATTAACAAAGTTGTTTAATTAAGTTTCAGGTAAAAATCATATGTTGCATTTTGGCTCCATCACAAGACGCACACATTTGGAAGCCGCGAAGATTTAGATCCCAAAGCCTAGCACACTAGAAGAGCTCAAGGATCAAGCAACATCAAGAAGACTATTACAAGATTTGTATCTTTGCATTTTTCATTTTAGTTAGGATTTATAGTCTATTTGTCAAAATCGAGATGATAGAGGTTGATAACCTTGGGATTGTCACACACACACACACTTGATATTGCTTCATGTCTTCAAGCAAAATTTTATTACAAAATTTCTTACCGAGTTTCGGAAAAACGAAGTTTCAGAAAAATCAGTTTTTGGAAAAACAAGTTTTTGGAAAAACGGTTTTTACTCTAGAAAAGATTTTTATCAAAATATAGTTCAAATTTTATTGGTGTTAATCTATGATCACACTCTGGTCTTTCCAAGCCCTAGAATTTTATTTTGTATCTACCCATCTAAAGAAAATTTATCGGAAAAATTTTCTTCAAAAAGATTTCCTAAACCTGTCTTTTGACCTTGTCCGGTCAACTGCACGGTCGACCGCTGGCAGAGCAGAACTGCTTTGTCGACCGCCGGGCGGTCGACTGACGTGAATGTGCATGTGTGCACATCGGTCGACCGGCCTGGTCGACCGGCAGAAAGAGCAGAGCTCTTTGTTTGTTCCGGTCGACTGGCCCGGTCGACCGACAGAGAGTGTTCACTCTCTGTTTGGGAACTTCGGTCGACCGTCCGGTCGACCGCTTTCCCAATGGTTGGAAACCTACCGTTGGCGGTCGACCGGCAGCAGAAAAGTCTGCTACTCTGTTGTACTGGTTGCCAACGGTTATATTCTGTTTTGTTTTTTGTTGGGACTTCTCCCAACGGATCTATTGGCTTTTCTAACATAGTTTTCATCCCCCTTAAATAGTGGGAGTGTTATACAACTCAAATACAAGATTTACAAGTTTAAAATTAAAGTTTTTCAAAGTTTAGCCTTTTAGCGAAAGATTTTCCCTTGAGCCATATATTTCCAATCCTTGGTGTTTTTAGCTTGAAGCTTTCCCCTCAACTTCTCTACTTAGTTTTTATACTACACAATCTCTAAAATTTCATCTCTTCATATTGGTTGTAGGATTGTGCATAGGAGCTTATTTTGTGGTCAAGTGTTGATCACCATTTCCTCAAATTGAGAAGTTGTAGAGGTTGCGGCCTCAAACGAGCTAGTGAGCTCTAAGTTGGTGTTGGGGCACCGTGAGAGAGGACAAGTGTGTCCGAAGAGTTCTAGTGAGAACTTGTATTGACGATCCAGTGGGATCAAGCATAGTGGAAATCCTTCATCGTGTTGAAGGCGGGGACGTAGAGCAGGGCTCGAACCTCGAAACACATTCTCGTGTCTGTAATTGTCCACATCTCTCTAAACTCTCTCTCTTTTACTTGCACTATTATTTGTCTACTCCCTTGCAAATTTTAATATTGTTGTTTATTGTTAATTAGTTTTTAATCCGCATTATTTGCCACTAAGCATAGCCATCACCTATTCACCCCCTCTAGATGATTTCAATTGGCATCAGAGCCTAACCCTAGCATTTGGTTTAACCACCTTAGGGAGATCCTCATTATTTGGCTATATTTATTTATTGCATTTATATTTATTTGTGCACTAATTTATTTTCATGGCATCAGTTGACTTCTCTAGCATCAAGTCTCCACCCAAATTTGATGGGTTGAACTTTCCCTTTTGAAAGGTCAAAATGAACTTATTTCTAAAGTTCCTAGGAGTTAGAGTTGCTAAATCTATTACTAAAGAATTTATTGAACCTCACAGTGATGAGAATACATGGTCCGAAGTAACTGCTAAGGACTATGAGGCAATGTTAAAGCCCAATATGCACTTACTCAAGCTTTAAATGAAGATGATCTTTCCCGCATCATTAATTACAAATCTGCTTATGAAATTTGGAATGTTCTTATCATTACTCATGAGGGACGTCGCAAGTCAATAGATCTAATATTGACTTGCTCCGTTCTTAATATGAGAAGTTTTATATGCTTGATAATGAAGTTACAGATGAAATGCTCACTCGTTTCACCAAGATTACTAATGCTTTATCTTTTTTAGGTGACAACATCGACAATGACCAAAAGATCCGGAAGGTCATTAGAGCTCTTCTCAAGTCTTGGGAAGTCAAGGCTACCACCCTCAAGGAACTCAATGATAGGGAGGAGATGGACTTCTCCGGTTTCATCGAAAATCTCAAAACCCATGAGATGGAGATGAAGGTAAGAGAAGAAAGGGAGACACTAAAGAAGAAAGCAATTGCTTTCAAGGCGGCTCCATCCTCCCATGATGAAGAGGATTCATCAGAAGACTACGATGAAGACTTTGCCATGCTCATAAAAAAAGTGGGCAAGATATTTTACAAGAAAGGTAGACAAAGCAACTTCCGAAGAGGAAGACCTCAAGGAAGATTTGAAAAGAAAAGGGAGGAACCGGGTCCATGTTTTCATTGTAAGAAAACGGGACATCTTCTTGCGGATTGCCCCTCTCTACAAGCTACTACCTCCAAGAATGTACAAAAGAAGAAGGCAATGGTGGCCACGTGGGACGACTCCGAGACCGAATCGGAAGAGGAGATCGACACCGCACACATGTTCTTCATGGCACGTGATGGTGAAGCTTCTAAGATAAATCTAGAAAACTCTTTAGAAGATGAAAACTTAACCATGGATGATTTAGCATAAGTTTTTGAAGAATTACAAAGTAGATATGAAATTTCTCTAGCTCAAAATAAAAAATTGAAAAAGGAAAATGATTCTTTAAAGAATAAATTTGAACTTGTTTTAAATGAGAAAAATGAATTATCAAGTTCTTTTGAGAAAATGAAAAAGGATTTTGAAAAATATAAAACTTTTTATAAGGGTAAAAGCCCAGTCTCTACTTGTAATAAAAAAGAATTTTTAAAGATCCAAAAACGCATTGAGGTTTTGAATATTACCTTAAAGAAATGTGCTTTTGATATGAACAAATTTGCATCCATGTTTTCTAAGGGAAAAATCTAAAGGGAAACACTCCTTATGCATTAAACACACACAAGCATGCACACTCACACAAGCATGCATTTATGTATGATAGAATTTATACATGTGCACATTGTGGCCGCAAAGGCCATTTAGCAAAATTTTGTTATGCTAAGCTAAACTTGACTAATAAAAATATTTGGGTTCGAGAAAATACTAATCCCAAAGGACCCAAAAAGATTTGGGTACCAAAAGACACGTCAAATTTAATTGATACAGGTGTGTCGTCCTCCTCTAAGACTTAGGGGGAGATGGTGACCGGGTGGTAGATGCATCAATGCTTAAACGAATACATCGTCACTTGCATTGCTATGAAAGAGGCACCCATTTTGGAGATTACCCATGGTTTGGTAACTTCTCCATCTAATTTTTTTTTATAGGATTTGCTAGTTGCATTTTTGTGATAATATGCCTTACATGTGTAAACTTGCATATCCATATTTTTTTTGTATCTTAACTATGATTGGATTGGGTATTCAATTTGTTTTGATTTCTATCACTTGCCATATTTTGTTTGTCCATATATCAAGATCTTTTTTAAATGTTTTATTAGAGTATTGTCAAAATTAAAAATTTATTTAACCAAATTAAGCAAATAAATAGATATGGCAATTTCGCGCCTCAACTCTTATCTAGAGGAATGTCGAGGAGAAATTCAGAACCCTTAAAGGGATATTCGGCCTCAATATCTCATATTTTTAGCTTTACTATTAAAAGGATATATTTTGTTAATAACAATAAAATTTAATTCAAAATTTGTTTTGAGTTTGTCATGCCAAGTAAGATTTTGACATTTTTATGTTTATATAAGAAAAAAATATATTCTTTTTTTAAAAGATAATTAACTTAAAAATCAAAATTTCAAAACAGTTTTTTAACTGTTTTCAGCAGTGCCGGTCAACCGATCTGGCCTGGCATAGGCCCGGTCGACTGAGCGGTCGGCCGACTTAGCCTGAAATAGAAAATAATTTTTCTGCCCGAAGCCAGTCGACCTGACGGTCGACCGACTGAAACCGAGATTGCTCTCGGTTTCCACCGGTCGACCGGGCGGTCGACCGGGAGTCGGGTAACCTGCTATTTTACCCGACTCTATATATATCCCTAACCCCCAATTTTTCTCATCTCTTCTCCTTCCACCGCCTCCACCTCTTCTCACTTATTCTCTTAATCCTAAACCCTCTCTAACCATCATCTACTCCTCCAAACCCCTAGATCCTTCCATAAAAATTTGAGAAAATTGCTCTCAGGCTCCAGATCAACAATCTCTTTGGGATTTTTCTTGATTTTCAAGGTATAATCTAATTTCCCCTAGATCTCTTATTTTTCTTGTTATTTCTAAGTTCAATTGTTTAGATCGTGCTATTTTCGTGCCTTGATTTTGCTTATCCATCTAAAATGTTAAAAAGATCCCGATCTGAAAAGGGAAAAACCCCTGAATCATCATCCACCCTTTTTGTCTCACAAAATGCATCTTATAGGTATGCCCTAATGTCTGCTAAAAATGTTATCTCAGGTAGGACTGTGGTGCTCAGTGATTTTGAGCACCTCAATCTTGCAAATATTCTAGGTTCCAGTTCTTTAGAAAATTTTGTCACCATTAAGAAACCAGTTTATCCTGAATTGGTGCACTATTTTTATTCTAATCTCTCATTTGAACAAAATCATATTAAATCTAGAGTCATGGGCAGAGATATAAACATCTCTCTTCAAAAATTTACAAGTCACCTATACCTCTCCTGTGAGGGGTAGATATTTATAACGTAAATATTTATGACTTTGATTATCCTGACGGTGAGTCTGTCCACACCACATCTACCCTGGTTCACGATGATGACAACCCTAGCTTAGTTAGGAACGAGGAGGTGAAGTACTATACTCTCACCACCCAGCTCCTGTCTAAGATCGTGTTCTATAACCTCCTGCCAAAATCAGAAGAGTATAGTCACGCTAGGGGTTTTCCTCCTCTGATCATCTATTGCCTTTTGAAAGGCATTAGAATCAACATTCTAAAGCTCATCATCAACTATATGACATCTGATCACTTTCTTGTCCCAAACTGACACTTGCCCTTTGGGATGCTCATCACCCGTATATTGAAGCAGTTAAAATTTAATCTTTCATTTGAACGGTCATTTGAACCGTCAGTAGACATAAACAGCACCCTCCTCAAGAGTATGCGTGCTCGGGAGCGTCCTCCTGCTCCTCAGCCGTAGCCTATATTTCCTGCTGTTCATGGATCCTCCTCTGGCTCTTCTGATCCTTTCGACCCCTAACTTACTTTATCCACTCAAATTCGGGAGCACAGCCGGCAGATTTCAGCTGAGATGACCGAGCACCACCAGCAGATTTCGGCTGAGATGGCTGCAAACTGTTAGCGGCTGGAGCACCGTCTGAACAATGACCTCAGCCATATCTGTGACTCCATTCGCTATATTCATACATGTATCGGCGACATCTACAAAAGGTTTGATTGGTCGGCTCCTATTCCTCAGGTTCGTGCACAACCACTTCCTATTTCCGGCCCTCCGTTCGCCGCATGGGCTTCTCCTCTTGCTCCATCTCCGCGACCTACTACCCCGAAGGACCCTGATTTTCCAGGCCATTGACCCCTTTTGATGATGTCAAAAAGGGGGAGAGATTTTATGGAGTTATTTTTGGGTTGTTTTTCTATGTATGTATTTGGATATTAGTTTGCTTTTTGTGGGCATCTTTTGTACTTGGTATGTATCTTATGGACATGTGGACATGTGTTTGTGGACATGTGTTATGTACTTGGTATGTATCTTATGGGCACGTGGACATGTGTTATGTTTCTGGTTTTGAGGTTGGCATGAACCTCATAGCTTGTATGGACACCTTTTTATTATGATATGGCAGTTATCTTTGTTATCTCCATATGGTATATGTGATTGGTTGTATATTGTATTTGTTCTATTCCTGATCCAATCTACTTTGAAGGTTGGAGGTATTTCTGGATGGATGGAGGTAACCATGTATGCATACTTTTTCATATTTTTGTATCTTTACTATGCATAGATGGTTGGCATATGAATTTACATGTATATCCTTTGTATATGCCTTTGTTATGCATTTAGCTTTTTATATCTTATTCTTATATATGTATGTGTTAAGGGGGAGCTTCACTTGAAGTCTCCACCCAAATATTTGTAATAACTCCATATGTTTTGTCATCATCAAAAAGGGGGAGATTGTTGGCCCAAAGGTCATTAGCCCTAAGTTTTGATGATAACAAACTATATGTAGTAGGTATTAACAAAGTTGTTTAATTAATTTTCAGGTAAAAATTATATGTTGCATTTCGGCTCCATCACAAGACTCACACATTTAGAAGCCGCGAAGATTTATATCCCAAAGTCTAGCACACTAGAAGAGCTCAAGGATCAAGGAACATCAAGAAGACTATTACAAGATTTGTATCTTTACATTTTTTTATTTTAGTTAGGATTTATAGTCTATTTGTCAAAACTGAGATGATAGAGGTTGATAACCTTGGGATTGTCTCACACACATTTGATATTGCTTCATGTCTTCAAGCAAATTTTATTACAAAATTTTTTACCGAGTTTCGAAAAATGAAGTTTCGGAAAAACAAGTTTTTAGAAAAACAGTTTTTACTTTAGAAAAGAATTTTTATCAAAATATAGTTTAAATTTTATTGGTGTTGATCTATGATCACACTCTGGTCTTTCCAAGCTCTAGAATTTTATTTTGGATCTACCCATCTAAATAAAATTTATCAAAAAAATTTTCTTCAAAAAGATTTCCTAAACCTGTCTTTTGACCTTGTCCGGTCGACCGCACGGTCGACCGACACGCACCAATGTGCATGTGTGCACATCGGTCGACCGGCCCGGTCGATCGGCAAAAAGAGCAGAGCTCTCTGTTTGTTCCGGTTGACCGGCTCGGTCGACCGACAGAGAGTGTTTACTCTCTGTTTGGGAACTTCGGTCGACTGCTTTCCCAACGGTCGAAAATCCGACCATTGGCGGTCGACCGGCAGCAGAAAAGTCTGCTGTACTGGCTGCCAACGGCTATATTCTGTTTTGTTTTTTGTTGAGACTTCTCCCAACTGATCTATTGGTTTTTCTAACCTAGTTTTCATCCCCTATAAATAGTGGGAGTGTTATATAACTCAAATACTAGATTTACAAGTTTAAAATTAAAGTTTTTCAAAGTTTAGCCTTTTAGCAAAAGATTTTCCTTGAGCCATATATTTCCAATCCTTGGTGTTTTTTAGCTTGAAACTTTCCTCTCCACTTCTCTACTTGGTTTTTGCACTACACAATCTCTAAAGTTTCATCTCCTCATCTTGGTTGTAGGATTGTGCATGTGAGCTTAGTTTGTGATCCAGTGTTGATCACCATTTCCTCAAATTGAGAAGTTGTAGAGGTTGCGGCCTCAAGCGAGCCAGTGAGCTCTAAGTTGGTGTTGGGACACCGTGAGAGAGGATAAGTGTGTCTGAAGAGTTCTAGTGAGAACTTTTATTGACGATTCGGTGGGATCAAGCATAGTGAAAATCTTTCATCGTGTTGAAGGCGGGGACGTAGAGCAGTGGCTCGAATCTCGAAACATATTCTCGTGTTTGCGATTGTTTACATCTCTCTAAACTCTACTCTCTCTTTTACTTGCAATATTATTTGTCTACTCCCTTGCAAGTTTTAATATTGTTGTTATTTATTGTTAATTAGTTTTTAATCCGCATTATTTGTCACTAAGCATAGCCATCACCTATTCACCCCCCTCTAGGTGATTTCATAGGTTACACTTACCTTGAACGATAACATGTTAAGTCTAATGGACACAAGTTTCATGATTCAATGGAAAACATGTCTGGTTTTTCTTTCTGCGATTTTTGATTGACCAACTATGGAATGTAATGATCATAACCATACATAATGATCTAGAAAGTTTAACTCCATATCCACCTTCTAAAATATCCATGTTTTTCCCCTTTTTTGTGTAAGTTGTGTTGTTTTCCTTGAAAATAGTTGCAGTGTCAGGTGAAAACTGTGTGATATGTTGATTTAAGGATTGTTCAAATAGAAAAAAGATGTGTGGGCTTTATTAATAATTGGTGGCTTCTGTATAATCAAACACATATTTTTTTTATTATTAAAAATGTAATAATTATGAAAAAAGCTATAATAGAAGGTGATGAGGACATCACGCCGCTTAGGGGCTGATTTGATCGAGTCTATTTCAGGAAGCGGCGTAACGCCGTTCTTTGACTTTAGCTTAGTTTTGTTTTAGACTTATTTTATGTCATGGTGTTTTTTTTGGGACGTTTAGTACCACATTAGTTATTTCCCAGAAGTCGTTTCTTGTAAAGCCTACATAAGGCCCCCTTGACTATTTTATTGAATTATTGAATGTTTAAAAAATTTTCTTCAAATAACTAGTAAATTTTCTTGAGTTTATTTGCTCTCGAGTTTTGGTGAGAAGTCCGCATAAGGTGTGAAAACTCAAAATCCTTTCCTGTTTCAAATTTCAAATTTCGGTTACAATTTAAAGGTGATTGCAATCCAGATTGATTTTACATCATTGGTATCAGAGCCTTGGTTTTTAATTCCCTTCAATTTTCCCTATTACAAATCTTCTCTTGTACCAAACCCCAAATCTAGATCCCAGATCCATTCAAAAAAAGAAAGAAAAAAATACACTGTAGAAAATTCACAAAATTTCTCATCGAAATCCTCTAAAAATTTGAAATCAACATTGTTCATCTATCTTCAATTTCGTCCCTCTTCCTTCAAATTCAGCCGCCGCTGTCGTCAACACCCACGCCTTCTACCACCATCCACACCCACGTCCTCCGCCGCCACCATCTCAGTCTTCACATTCCTCATTGCCGTCTTCATCCATCGACGACATCCACAACCATCATCGTCTTCATCTTCGCCTTCATCATCGACATCAGTCCCACATAGTCCACCTCGATCTTCTTCCTCAGATCAGATTTGCCACGACAAGCATCGCCGAAGTGCTAACCCTCCCTCAAATCTTTCTGGAGGACCTTCCTCCCGCCGCGCCCTTCGTCAAAGGTCACCACCGTCGACGCCGTTGGTCAACTGCCACAACTTCTCACCCGGATTGTCTTCCTTCTCTATCCTCTGCAAGTTCAGATCCTCGCCGTGCTCCATCGCCGCTCAAGATCCAACATCCGAGCCCACAGATCAATTCCGATCGGATTCGACGAAGCATCGCTTTCGCCACATCGTTGTCGTCAAGGCGAACCCTAGATCTCGCCAACGAAGCTCCAGCGACCTCCGCCAAACTCAAATCCACCTTTTTCAACCTCGGATCAGTTTCTGATTGCATCGCCACCACCTAATCCCCACTTCGTCGACTGCTTCTTCATCACCACAGTGATCTCGCGTTGCCGTCGCCTTCAGGAAGCCATCACTATCTCGTCGCGGACATTGGGCTCTCCCACCCGCCACCGACATCTTCCGCCGCTGAAATCTTCTGTCGCCTATATCATCTTTCACAACTTCAATTTTTGTGCCCTAGTTGCAAGCAAGAGAGAGGTTGGAAGTGAAATCAATTGGGTTTTTGTAAGAGGATCAGTGATTTGGGTAGGATCCCTTTGAAACACCCGAACCGAACCCGACTCACACTCTGACCCAACTCGAGCAGCCCAAGCCGATTCAGACTTGGTCTGGTTCAAACAGGATTCAGGGCCAACCAAGCCGAAGTTGACTCGCCTGATCATATCTTCCGGAGGTCATTCAGGTTCGTTTCAAATCCAAATCGAGCAATTCTCGAGGCAGTGAATTCGTGACGAGTAGTACTACGCACCTACAGTAGTCATGTTCATGTTTGAGCCTCGATTTCCTCCCATGTAACTTTGAATATTTCGTTCAGTTATTCTTGCTACTTAATTGAGATAGCTAGCTATTCCAATCTGTCGCAAGGTAGAAATTATTGACTGTTGCCCTTTAAATAGTGAGTTGTGTGATTCTGGCCTTGAGTGGACATTTGAATTATTATTAACTGTACAACTAAATTAATTTGAATTTGTGATTACTTGACTCAACTGGAACTAACTTGTTACACGTGTTTTTTGAAATCACCTAGAGAGGGGTGAATAGGTGATGGCTATACTAAGTGGCAAATAATACGGATTAAAAAATTATTTAACAATAGCAACAACAATAATAAAACTTGCAAGAGAGTAGACAAATAATAGTGCAAGTAAAGGAGAGAGGTAGTTTAGAGATATGTGGAGTATCGCAAACACGAGAATATGTTTCGAGGTTCGAGCCACTGCTCTACGTCCCCGCCTTCAACACGATGAAGGATTTTCACTATACTTGATCCCACCAGATCGTCAATACAAGTTCTCACTAGAACTCTTTAAACACCCTTGTCCTCTCTCACGGTGCTGCAACACCAACTTAGAGCTCACTAGCTTGCTTGAGATCGCAACCTCTACAACTTCTCAATTTGAGGAAATGGTGATCAACACTTGACCACAAACAAAGCTCACATGCACAATCCTACAACCAAGATGAGGAGATGAAACTTTAGGAATTGTGTAGTGCGAAAATCTAGAAGAGAAGTAGAGAAGAAAGCTTCAACGTAAAACACAAAAGGATTGAAAATTTAGCTCAAGGGAAACTCTTTTGCTAAAATGGCTAAACTTTGAAAAACTTTGATTTTACTCTTGTAAATCTTGTATGTGAGTTGTATAACACTCCCACTATTTATAGGGGATGAAAAACTAGGTTAGAAAAGCCAATAGATCTGTTGTCCCAACAAAAACAAACTAGATATAGCCGTTGCAGCCCAGTTAGCAGACTTTGTTTGCTGCCGGTCGACCAGGCCGATCGACCGCCAACGGTCAGATTTCCGCCCGGTGGGAAAGCGGTCGACTGGACGGTCGACCGAAGTTCCCAAACAGAGAGTGAACACTCTCTGTCGGTCGACCGGACCGGTCGACCGGAACAAACAGAGAGCTCTGCTCTTTCTGCCAGTTGACCGGGCCGGTCGACCGATGTGCATACATGCACATTGGTGCATGTCGGTCGATCGCGCGGTCGACCGACAGAGCAGTTCTGCTCTGCCAGCGGTCGACCGTGCGGTCGACCGGACAAGGTCAAAAGATAGGTTTAGGAAATCTTTTTGAAGACAATTTTTCCGATAAATTTTCTTTAGATAGGTAGATACAAAATACAGTTCTAGGGCTTGGAAAGACCAGAGTGTGATCATAGATTAACACCAATAAAATTTGAACTATATTTTGATAAAAATTCTTTTCTAAAGTAAACCATTTTTCTAAAAACTTATTTTTTCGAAACTCGGTAAGAAATTTTGTAATAAAATTTTGCTTGAAGACATGAAGTAATATTAAATGTGTGTGTGTGACAATCCTAAGGTTATCAACCTATCATCTTGGTTTTGACAAATAGACTATAAATCCTAACTAAAATGAAAAATGTAAAGATACAAATCTTGTATTATAGTCTTCCCAACTTTGCTTGATCCTTGAGCTCTTCTAGTGTGCTAGGCTCTGGGATCTAAATCTTAGCGGCTTCCAAATGTGTGAATCGTGTTAGAGCCGTCAATCAACCTATATTTTTACCTAAAACTCAGTAAGCAATCTTGTTAATATCTAACTACATATGGTTTGTTATCATCAAAACTTAGGGCTAATGGCCTTTGGGCCAACAATCTCCCCCTTTTTGATGATGACAAAATATATGGAGTTATTACAAATATTTTTGGATGGAGACTTCAAGTGAAGCTTCCCCTTAACATATGCATATATAAGAATATGATATAAAGAGCTAAATGCATAACAAAGGCATATATATGATATGGCAATAAACACATGCCAACCATCCATGCATACCAAAATACAGAAAATATAAACATGTATGCATATATGGTTACCTCTATCCATTCAGAAATACCTCCAACCTCCAAAATAGATGATTAGATCAAGAATAGAACAAATACAATATACATCCAATCACATATACCATATGGAGATAACAAAGATAACTTCCATATCATAATATAAAGGTGTCCATACAAGCTAGGAGGTTTATGCCAACCTCAAAATCAGAAACATAACACATGTCCACAAACACATGTTCACATGTCCATAAGATACATACCAAGTACAAAAGATGTTCACAAAAGCAAACTAATATCCAAATACATGCATAGGAAAACACCCAGAAAATAACCATAAAATCTCTCCCCCTTTTGACATCATCAAAAGGGGTCAATGGCCCGAAAAAGCAGGGTCCTCCGGGGAAGTAGGTCGCGGAGGTGTGGCAGGAGGAGGAGCCCATGCGGCGAACGGAGGGCCGGAAGCAGTAAGTGGCTGTGCATGGCCCTGAGGAATAGGAGCCGACCAATCAAACCTGTTGTAGATGTCGCCGATACATGTATGCATATAGCGAATGGAGTTTACAGATATGGTTGAGATTATTGTCCAGACGGTGCTCCAGCCGTTAATAGTTTGTGACCATCTCAGCTGAAATCTGCTGGCGGTGCTCGGCCATCTTAGCTAAAATCTGCTGGCTGTGCTCCCGAAACTGAGTGGATAAGGCTAGGTAGGGGTCGAAAGGAGCAGAAGAGCTAGAAGAGGATCCATGAACAACAGGAAAGATAGGATGCGGCTGAGGAGCAGGAGGACGCTCCCGAGCACGCATCCTCTTGAGGAGGGTGCTGTTTTTTTCTACTGATGGTTCAAATGACCGTTCAGATGAAAGATCAAAATTTTAACTGCTTCAATAGACGGGTGATGAGCATCCCAAAGGGCAAGTGCCGACTTGGGACAAGAAGATGATCAGATGTCATATAGTTGATGATGAGCTTTGGAATGTTGATTCTAATGCCTTTCAGAAGGCAATAGATGACAAGAGGAGCAGAACCCCTTGCGTGACTATACTCTCCTGATTTTGGCACGATCTTAGTTAGGACTTAGGCGGTGAGAGTATAGTACTTCACCTCCTCATTCCTAACTAAGTCAGGGTTGTCATCATCGTGAAGCAGGGTACATGCGGTGTGGGCAGACTCACCGTCAGGATAATCAAAGTCATAAAGATCGACGTTATAAATATCTATCCTCTCACAGGAGAGGTGTAGGTGACTTGCAAATTTTTGAAGAGATGTTTATATCTCTGCCCATGACTCTAGATTTAATATGATTTTGTTCAAATGAGAGATTAGAATATAAATAGCGTACCAATTCAGGATAAACTGGTTCCTTAATGGTGATAAAATTTTCTAAAGAATTGGATCCTAGAATATTTGCAAGATTAAGGTGCTCAAAATCACTGAGCACCACAGTCCTACCCGAGATAACATTTTTAGATGAAATTTGGGCATACCTATAAGATGCATTTTGTGAGACAAAAGGGGTGGATGATGATTCAGGGGTTTTCCCCCTTTTTAGATCGGGATCTTTTTGACATTTTAGATGGATAATCAAGATAAAAGCAATCTAAGCAAGAAAGATAAGGAATAATCAAGGAAAAATTAAAAGATCTAAAGGAAATAGATTATACCTTGAAAATCAAGAGAAATCCCCAAGAGATTGTAGATCTGGAGCCTGAAAGCAATTTTCCCAAACTTTTATGGAAGGATCTAGGGGCTTGGAGTAGATGATGGTTAGAGAGGGTTTAGGATGAAGAGAATAGGTGAGAAGAGGTGAAGGAGGCGGTGGAAGGAGAAGAGATGAGAAAAATTGGGGGTTAGGGTTATATATAGAGTCAGGTAAAATAGCAGGTTACCCGACTCCCGGTCGACCTCCCGGTCGACCGGTGGAAACCGAGAGCAATCTCAGTTTCAGTCGGTCGATCGCCAACGGTCGACTGGCTTCGGGCAGAAAAAATATTTTCTGTTTCAGACTGAGTCTGCCGACCGCTTGGTTGACCGGGCCAATGCCAGGCCAGATCGGTCGACCGGTCGGTCAACCGGCACTGCTGAAAACAGTTAAAAAACTATTTTGAAAATTTGATTTTAAGTTAATTTTCTTTTTAAAATAAGAATATATATTTTTCTTATATAAACATAAAAATGTCGAAATCTTACTTGGCATGACAAACTCAAAATAAATTTTGAATTAAATTTTATTGTTATTAACAAAATATTTCGTTTTAATAGTAAAGCTATAAATATGAGATGTTGAAGCCGAATACCCCTTTAAGGGTTCTGAACTTCTCATCGACATTCCTCTAGATAAGAGTTGAGGCGCGCAATTGTCATTTCTATTTATTTGCTTAATTTGGTTAAATAAATTTTTAATTTTGACAACTCTTTATAAAATATTTATTTTTAAAAAAATTGATATATGGACAAACGAAACATGGCAAGTGATAGAAATCAAAACAAATTGAATACACAATCCAATCATAGTTAAGATACAAAAATATGGATATGCAAGTTTACACATGTAAGGCATATTATCACAAAAATGCAACTAGCAAATCCTATACATATAAAAAGAATTTTAGGTGAAGTTACCAAACTATGGCCAATCTCCAAAATGGGTGCCTCTTTGATAGCGATGCAAGTGACAATGTATTCGTTAAGTATTGATGCATCCACCACTCGGGCACCATCTCCCCCTAAGTCTTGGAGGACGACGACACACCTGTATCAATTAAATTCGGCGTGTCTTTTGGTACCCAAATCTTTTTGGGTCCTTTGGGGTTAGTATTTTCTCGAACCCAAACATTCTTATTAGACATGTTTAATTTAGCATAACAAAATTTTGCTAAATGGCCTTTGCGATCACAATGTGTACATATATAAATTCTATCATACATAAATGCATGCTTGTAAGAGTGTGCAGCTTGTGTGTGTTTGATGCATGAGGAGTGTGTTTCCCTTGGGTTTTCCCCTTAGAAAACATGGATGCAAATTTGGTCATATCAAAAGCACATTTCTTTAAGGTAGTATCCAAAATCTCAATGCGTTTTTGGATCTCTAAAAATTCATTTTTATTACAAGTAGAGAGTGGGCTTTTGTCCTTACAAGAAGTTTTATATTTTTCAAAATTCTTTTTCATTTTCTCAAAAGAACTTGACAATTCATTTTTCTCATTTAAAACAAGTTCACATTTATTTTTTAAAAAATCATTTTCCTTTTTCAATTTTTATTTTGAGCTAGAGAAATTTCAAATCTACTTTATAATTCTTCAAAAACTTATGCTAATTCATCCATGATTAAGTCTTCATCTTCTAAAGAGTTTTCTAAATTTACCTTAGAAGCTTCACCATCACGTGCCATGAAGCACATGTTTGCGGTGTCGATCTCCTCTTCGGATTCGGTCTCGGAGTCGTCCCACGTGGCGACCATTGCCTTCTTCTTTTGTACATTCATGGAGATAGTAGCTTGTAGAGGGGCAATCTGCAATAAGATGTCCCGTTTTCTTACAATGAAAACATGGACCCGGTTCCTCCCTTTTCTTATCAAATCTTCCTTGAGGTCTTCCTCTTCGGAAGGTGCTTTGTCTACCTTTCTTGTAAAACATTTTGCCCACTTTTCTTATGAGCATGGCAAAGTCTTCATCTTAGTCTTCCGATGAATCCTCTCCATCATGGGAGGATGGAGCCGCCTTGAAAGCAAGTGCTTTCTTCTTTGGTGCCTCCCTTTCTTCTCTTACCTTCATCTCCATCTTATGGGTTTTGAGATTTCCGATGAAGTCGGAGAAGTCCATCTCCTCCCTATCATTGAGTTCCTTGAGGGTGGTAGCCTTAACTTTCCAAGACTTGGGAAGAGCTCTAATGACCTTCCGGATCTTTTGGTAATTATCGATATTGTCACCTAAAGAAGATAAATCATTAGTAATCTTGGTGAAACGAGTGAGCATTTCATCTATATCTTCATTATCAAGCATATAAAAATTCTCATATTGAGAACGGAGCAAGTCAATTTTAGATCTCTTGACTCGCGACGTCCCCTCTCATGAGTAATGATAAGAACATTCCAAACTTCATAAGCAGATTTGCAATTAATGATGCGGGAAAGACCATCTTCATTTAAAGCTTGAGTGAGTGCATATTGGGCTTTAGCATTGGCCTCATAGTCCTTAGCAGTTGCTTCGGACCATGTATTCTCATCACTGTGAGGTTCAATGAATTCTTTGGTAACATATTAGCGACTCTAACTCCTAGGGACTTTAGGAATAGGTTCATTTTGACCTTCCAAATGGGAAAGTTCAACCCATCAAATTTGGGTGGGGACTTGATGCTAGAAAAGTCAATTGATGTCATGAAAACAAATATAGTGCACAACAAATAATACATGCAACAAATAGATAGTCAAACAATGAGGATCTCCCTAAGGTGGTTAAACCAAATGCTAGGGTTAGGCTCTGATACCAGTTGAAATCACCTAGAGGGGGGTGAATAGGTGATGGCTATACTAAGTGGCAAATAATGCGGATTAAAAATACTATTTAACAATAAGCAACAACAATAATAAAACTTGCAAGAGTGTAGACAAATAATTGTGCAAGTAAAGGAGAGACAGTTTAGAGATATGTGGACAATCGCAAACACGAGAATATGTTTCGAGGTTCGAGCCACTGCTTTACGTTCCCTCCTTCAACACGATGAAGGATTTCTACTATGCTTGATCCCATCGGATCGTCAATACAAGTTCTCACTAGAACTTTTTGGACACACTTGTCCTCTCTCACGGTGCCGCAACACCAACTTAGAGCTCACTAGCTCGCTTGAGGCCGTAACCTCTACAACTTCTCAATTTGAGGAAATGGTGATCAACACTTGACCACAAACAAAGCTCACATGCACAATCCTACAACCAAGATGAGGAGATAAAACTTTAGGGATTGTGTAGTGCAAAAATCTAGAAGAGAAGTAGAGGAGAAAGCTTCAAGCTAAAACGCAAAAGGATTGAAAATTTGGCTCAAGGGAAACTCTTTTGCTAAAAAGGTTAAACTTTGAAAAACTTTGATTTTACTCTTGTAAATCTTGTATGTGAGTTGTATAACACTCCCACTATTTATAGGGGATGAAAACTAGGTTAGAAAAGCTAATAGATCCGTTGGGAGAAGTCTCAACAAAAAACAAAACTAGATATAGCCGTTGCAGCCCAGTCAGTAGACTGCTGCCGGTCGACCGGGCCTGTCGACCGCCAACGGTCGGATTTTCGACCGTTGGGAAAGTGGTCGATCGGACGGTCGACTGAAGTTCCCAACAGAGAGTGAACACTCTCTGTCAGTCGACCGGAAAAAACAAAGAGCTTTGCTATTTCTGCCGGTCGACCGGGCCGGTCGACCGATGTGCACATATGCACATTGGTGCATGTCGGTCGACCGCGCGGTCGACCGACAGAGTAGTTCTGCTCTGCCAGCGGTCGACTGTGCGGTCGACCGGACAAGGTCAAAAGACAGATTTAGGAAATATTTTTGAAGATAAATTTTTTTTGATAAATTTTCTTTAAATGGGTAGATACAAAATAAAGTTCTAGGGCTTGAAAAGACCAGAGTGTGATCATAGATCAACACAAATAAAATTTGAACTATATTTTGATAAAAATTCTTTTCTAAAGTAAAAATCGTTGTTCCAAAACAAGTTTTTCCGAAACTTGGTAAGAAATTTTGTAATAAAATTTTGCTTGAAGACATGAAGAAATATCAAATGTGTATGTGTGACAATCCCAAGGTTATCAACCTCTATCATCTTTTTTTTGACAAATTGACTATAAATTCTAACTAAAATGAAAAATGCAAAGATACAAATTTTGTATTATAGTCTTCCAACTTTGCGTGATCCTTGAGCTCTTCTTGTGTGCTAGGCTCTGGGATCTAAATCTTTGCGGCTTCCAAATGTGTGAGTCTTGTGTTGGAGCCGTTAATCAACCTATGTTTTTACCTGAAACTCAGTAAGCAATCTTGTTAATATTTAATTACATACGGTTTGTTATCATCAAAACTTGGGGCTAATGGCCTTTGGGCCAACATTTTTGTCACTGTCTCCACATTATATTTTCTTAATCACAAGTTAATCTACATAGCTTAGAGTTGGTATTATCTTTCATTGATCTAATCTCTGACTCCTATATAACATGCATATTATTTTAGGACAGTTTGGATTTAGAATCAGCTACAATCTTGCATGCCTACTAGAATTGGTAGAACTCTTTTTGTAGGAGAAACTTCCGTACCAAGGGACTAACATTCATGATACACTTAACACACTCATTGACAAGATAAAAAAGATGGACCGACAGCTATAAGAAGTTAGGGATCAGGTTGATGTCAATTGTAGGGATCTAGGAACCTGACTTGATAGGCTAGAAACCAATTAGAGGAGAGCCACAGAGGAGGAATATTCTTGAAACGATAGTATGTCACCCAGGCGAGAGCGAGTTCAACCCTACAATACAGCTGACGCTGATGCCCAGTCTATCAAAAGCGTTAAAGTCGATGCTCCTTCCTTCGATGGGCGCTTGGACCTTAGGTTTATATAGACTGACAGTTGGCTATGGACAGCTATTTTCGTTGGCATGACATGTCTGAGTCAAGGAAGATTCAATTTGTCGTGATGGAACAACGGGACAAGCGGGACAATATTGGGAAACCTTGAGAGGATGATAAGGTACAGAAGGGAAGACCCAGTGGAGACTTGGGAAAACATGAAAGAGAAGCTTATGTTAAAGTACGTCCCACCGTCATTCAGTCAGCAATTATTGGACAAGTGGAATCGATGGACTCAGAGGGAACAAGTCAGCCACCGATTACATTGCTAAATTTGATGAATATTTGAATCGGTGTGAAGCAATCGAGTTAGAGTCTCCCGAACAAACACATCAGCTAGTCACCGACTTAGATGAGTCTAGATGATTCTATTTTCACCGAACTGATTTTAGAGATAACTCTAAAACCGCTACTACTAACAAACCAAGTTTTAGCCGAGCTCTTCCTGCCCCAAGCAAACCTGCCTCCAGTTCTTTAGCATCAAACCAGCAGGCCCTTCCGGTGCAAAGTCAGCCACCTCCGGGAGAACGATTAGTGAACCAAGAAAGGTCAACCCAAGGACCCAATACTACATGTGTCAAGGGGATGGACACCTTGCCAGCCAATGCCCGAGTCAAACCAAAACTCTCATCGTGGAAGTTCCCATTGTAGATATAGAAGAAGAGGATGATGGAGAAGTTTGTGCACCAACAAGATGATGACTCGGATGCCTCTGTCGAAGAGTATGAATTCAATAGGTGCATCAGAACTGTGAGAGTGACAAGCCTACCTCCAAGTATAGGCCGAGCCCAATTAGGAGTGGTTAGGTACACCTTAGCCCAACCTGAGCCACTCAACGACTGGAGAAGGACTGTCATATTTCATACTTGCATAAAAATTGAAAACAAGAGTTACAAGGTGATAGTGGATAGTGACAGTTACATCAACGCTGTTGTATCAAAGTTAATCACCACCTTGGGGATGAGACCGGTGAAGCATCCAAACCCCTACAAGGTCACATTGATTGACGCTATATCCATAGATGTTCAAGAGAGATATCAAATCCCCATCCAGTTTGCCACGTACACAGATAATGTGTGGTGTGACGTACTCCCGATGGATGTTGGTCATATCATTTTAGGTCGACCATGGCTGTTCCACTTAGATGTGATCATATATGAACGTACCAACCAACTGTTCGTTCATCCATAATGGCAAAAGGGTGAAGATTATGCCGAGTTAACTGAAACCACCAACCTGAGAAAAAAGGGTTGACAAAGGTAAAGACAAAGTGGATGTCCTAATTCCTGAAAAGAAGGGTGATAAGGGTAAAGGTAAGATGGTAATGAATTTGATTAACCACGTTCAAATTGAAAATAGTTTGCATGAGGGTTCTACTTGTTATGCACTTGTGGCTCGAGAGGCTAATCAATAGATTGAGGTGCACATCCCGGGCACATTAAACTAATCTTGGAGGAGTTTTCTGAAACCCTCCTACAAGATCTCCCAGGTGAGTTGCTTCCTATGCGAGACATTCAACATGCTATTGATTTAGTCCCAGGAGCAACTTTGTCAAACCTGCCCCACTACAGAATGAATCCTACTAAACATGCGAAGTTACTATAGGAGGTAGAAGAGTTACTTAATAAGGGGTTCATCAAAGAGAGTCTGAGCCCAAGTGCAGTTCTCGCACTTTTGGCGCCAAAGAAGGATGGTACATGGCGTATGTGTGTGGATAGCCGCGCAATTAACAAGATCACTGTCAAGTATTGTTTCTCCATTCCCCGTCTTGATGATATGCTAAATCTGATGTCAGGTGCCATAATCTTCTTCAAAATTGATCTTAAGAGTGGGTACCGCCAAATTAAAATCCGACCAGGGGATGAATGGAAAATTGCATTTAAAACTAAAGATGGGTTATATGAATGATTGGTCATGCCCTTTGGACTGTCTAATGCTCCCAGCGCCTTTATGAGAGTGATTACTCAATTGTTTCGGCCGTTTATCAGTAAATTCGTAGTGGTATACTTTAATGATATATTGATCTACAGTCGAACTCAGGAGCAACATGTGGGCCAACTGAGGCAAGTGCTCCGTACACTCCAAGCTGAGAAGTTTTATGCAAACCTAAAGAAGTGTGCTTTCTGTACAGACAGGGTTATCTTCATAGGATTTGTGGTTTCGTCTGAGAGAGTTTCTGCAGACCCTGAGAAGGTGAAAACAATCACCGAGTGGTCACAACCCCGAACGATTAGGGAAGTCAGGGGTTTTCACGAGTTAACCACTTTCTACCGTCGGTTCATAAAGAACTTTAGTGCTACTATGACACCTATAACTGACTGTTTGAAGAGCGAGGGATTTCAGTGGACTCCTGCCGTCACCAAGGTTTTTACTAAAATTAAGAGGATGATGACTGAAACTCATGTAATGCGTCTCTCTGACTTTTCGAAGGCGTTTGAAGTAACATGTGACGCATCAGAACTGGCAATAGGTCGTGTGTTGAGTCAGGAAAACTATCTCGTTGCTTATTTGAGTGAAAAATTAAATGACGCCCGACAGCGATACACTACATATGACAAGAAATTTATGCGGTTGTACAGACTTTGTGCTACTAGAGGCATTATCTGTGACCGCATGAGTTCATGCTGTATTCGGATCATGAAGCGCTGAAGTACCTCAACTCCCAGAAGAGGCTGAATGCGAGACATAGCAAATGGATAGAGTTTCTATAGGATTACACATTTATTCTCAAACACAAGGCATGAGTTGATAATAAGGTCACTGATGCGCTCAGCCGACGTGTTATGATTTTTGTAACTATGAGTGCAGAAGTGATTGGGTTGGAGAGGTTGGAAGAGGAGTACGACTCATGCCCCGATTTTGGGAAATTTATGTCACGTTACGGGACGGCTCTGTTCCTGAAATGGACGATTTTCTGTTACAAGATGGTTATCTATTTAGATTTCGTTAGCTATGTATTCGCCGTACGACCCTCAGGGATTTTCTCTCTTGGGAAATACATGTTGGAGGTCTTGTTGGACATTTCGGTCAGAACAAGACAATTAAGGCTGTTGAGCACCGATTCTACTAGCCGAGTTTGAAAAAAGGTGTCGCTAGGATCGTTAGCCAGTGTCGCACGTGTCAACTAGACAAGTAACAAAAGCAGATTGCCAGACTTTACACTCCTCTCCCTGTGCTCAATTGCCCTTGGCAAGACGTAAGCCTAGATTTCATATCATGGCTGCTAAAAACTCAAAAAAGGCACGACATATCCTAGTAGTATTTGACCGGTTCTCGAAAATGGCTTACTTCATCCCGTGCTCCAAAACCTTCGATGCGCCTCGAGTAGCCGTCTTGTTTTTTGATAATGTCGTCAAGTTGCATGTGATACCTAAAACTATGGTATCCGATAGGGACGTTAAGTTTGTTAGTTACTTCTGGCAAACGCTTTGGCACAAGATGTGCACCAAATTGAAATTCTCAACAATTTTTCATTCACAAACAGATGGCCAAACCGAGGTAGTAAATATGACTCTAGAAAATCTCCTTAGATGTCTCGTTGGGAAAAATTGAAAAATTGGGATCTCATTTTGCCTATGGTCGAATTTGCATACAATGGTTCTGTCAATAGGACTACGAGTCTTAGTCCTTTTGAAATAATAACTGGTTTTAAACCCAAACAGCCAGTTGATTTAATTCTCAGGGCTCATCATCATTCTAGTGTATCAGACTCTGCGTCAACATTTGCATCTCATATACGTGCACTGCATTAGATCAGAGAGAAGATAATGAAAAATAATGTTGATTATAAAGCTTCTGCAGATTTACATTGCTGATTAAGAATATTTAATGTCAGTGATTATGTGATGATCCGCATGAGACCCGAGCGGTTTCCTCCGAAAACCGTGAAGAAATTACACGCGCGAAGCGCAGGGCCATTCCAAATCTTTAAGAAAAATCAATTCAAATGCTACGTGGTGGATCTCCCACCGGATTTTGGCATCAGTTACACTTTTAATATTGAGGACTTGGTTTCATATAGAGGTACCTTTGATACTCCTTATCCATTCGTGAATGAGCCTACCCAGGACCTTCTTTCTGACAGCCCCCACTATCCCTACTTCCCCCTAAACTGCCCTATGCAATAGAAAACATAGATTCTATCTTGGATGACCAGATTGTCTCCACTAGAGACGAAGGGACATGACACTATCTTAGATTGCCGAGGACTTCCGGCATGTTGATCCCGACTGACTGGAACACTATCAGAGCCAGCAGTAGTTTCCTTCCCACACTCGACGGGGTTGAGTTCTTCCGACCCGGGGAGGAATTGATGAGGACATCACGTCGTTTAGGGGCCGATTCAATCGAGTCTATTTCAGGAAGCGGCGTAACACAGTTCTTTAGCTTTAGCTTAGTTTTGTTTTAGACTATTTTATGTCATGGTGTTTTTTGTGTGGACGTTTAGTAACCCATCGGTTATTTCTCAAAAGTCATTTCTTGTAAAGCCTATATAAGGCCTCCTTGACTATTTTATTGGATTATTGAATGTTTAAAATTTTTTCCTCAAATATCCAGTTAAAATTCTTGAGTTTATTTCTTGAGTTTTGGGTGAGAAGTCTGCATAAGTAGGTGGAAACCCGAAATCCTTTCTTGTTTCAAATTTCAAATTTCGGTTACGATTTGAAGTTGATTGCGATCCAGATTAATTTTTCATCAGAAGGAGGTTCAAGTTTTACTATTGTCAATAAGTCAATTCGGTTGCCAATTTTGTGAAGCTTTGATGAAGATGAACAGGATGATAATTGTACTATGTGTTAGCTTTGATAATTTTGTGAAACTTTGATTGCCGTTTTTTTCATTAGAAAAGTATTCAAATCCTTATATTCTTGCACTATGTGTTAGCATGTTTTCAAGACATAAATGGTTCTGAATGCTATGCCTTTGTCCTTTTTATTTAAAAAGTTTGTTTGTACTCAGCTAAATTCCCTACTAAGGGGCCGTTTGTTTCTCGTAAAACTCTGTAATTCATAAACAATGTTCTAAAAAGCGGTTTCAGTACGCGCGCGGTTCGGGAGCGCATAATACTTAAATGGTTTAAATGGTGATTAAACGGATTACACGTTTTATTATTATTTTAATATATATAATAATATTATAATACTTAAAACATGCAAATATGAATTCTATAAACTCCTTAAAAAAGCATAAAAAATAAAATTAAATTGCTAGTACTAAGAGGAATTTAAAAAGTAATAATGTCAAACAGTTCAAAGTATATCAATTTACCTCCACCTCCAACAACTATAGTTAAAAATATTTTTTCAATGAACAAATATATGTATTTCTTTAAAAAAGTAACATACTTCCAACAACTTTAGTTCACTGCTAAATGCAACTACAAGTCTTCTCACGCTTGACTCCTCAGCCTATTAAAAGAGATAAAGGCTATTGGCAAGAACCTAGGTAAAATACTTGCACGCAAGGGGGGAGAGTTTTGACCAGGGGGAGGTCGCCTCGACGCAGGAGGAGGTAGCCGTCAACGCTTTGCTGCTGACCAGAGAGCTGATCGCTGGGGAAGGTCTTGTCGACAAAGAGAGAGGCCGCAGTGGGAAGATCAACCGCAAGGGGAGGTCGCCGTCGAAAGGAGAGTTCGCCTTAGGAGAGTTCGCCCTAGGAGGATCAGCGCTTTGTGAACTTCTTCAGTTCTTCGTCGTCGAGTTTCGGGAGCCCTAATTCTCCAGGAGGATCGTCGCTGCCATGAGCTTCGGGAGATTCGGATAAAATTAGGAATTCATAAGCTTCGTCGTCTTGTCGCCGTGAGCATCGAAAGCGTCTTCGTGAGATTCCGGGAGCTTCGTCGTCGCCGCAGGATGATCGAGGATGCGAATAAATTTAGGGCTCGCGAGCCCTAATTCTCCAACACGCGACAATTTATATCCTCAATTATTGAATCGAGTTTGAGTTCAGTTAGCTTAATGAGTTTGAAATTCGAATCCATATAGAAAATGATTGAAATTTTCTACCCAGTTACAACTACGGCGTTTGTTTGGACCGTAATTCGTAAAAGACTTACGTAACTCAACTAACACTCACTTGCAACCCAGTTACCACTCATTTACAGCCCAGTTACAGTTAATTTTGTGGTCATACAAATTTGTATTATTTTTTTTATATTATTTAAAATTTTTTATATTTAATTTTTTTAATATTTATTTGCAGTATTAAAACTTTTAAAATCACCAAATAGTTAATTTTGTGGTCAACTTTTTCACTTACGACTTATACATTACGACAACCAAACACCGTAAAGTACAATACACTTTCCTACTTTACAATTTTATATTACCAACCAAATACCGTAAAATTTACATACATGTAACTCATTTACAATTGTAAAAGACTTTACCAATTACAACTACGAATTACGGCCAGTTACGACAACCAAACAGACCCTAAATTTATTCTAGGAAGTTTCTTTCCCCCCATATGAATGCTTTCTCTTTGAAAATGTTCACACACATTGGTACGAGAATCATTTGCAGTAAGAGTAATCTTAACAATTCCCTCATAATGTTAGAATCACCTAGTCCTCATATTATACTTCAGTTGGAGCTCAATAAATGATTTTTGGTAATACCGTAGGGGTTTTTCTCAAACAGTCATCTTAAAGATTTCCTGTTAAAATTTGAAAAATTTGCTGCACTCAGTTTATTTCAATAGTTAAGCTTCAGTTTTCCTTCTGGTCAAAGGAGTTGCAGTCATATGTTATGGTTACTTCTGGTTTTTGGTCGATCATTATAAGTATTTTTTTTTTTTTAGTATAAATATGTTTGTGAAAGGACTCTGTTTGTCACCTTTTGTTTGTTTTGGCAAGTGCATGAAGTAAAATTTTGTTTCTTCTGTTTATCTGATTTTGTGGCAAGAAACCAGTTTACTTTGTGATTCGTTATTATTGTGGTAACCTTTTCAGTTTCTTAATTAAACTCTTACAGGATGATTTTTCAGACTTGGAAGAGTCTTGTAGCAATCAACACTCTAGGGAAAAGCTCTCAAGTCTTTATTCTGGTGGTAGAAAGAAACAATCAGGTATTCTCCACTAATATGTTAACATAGAAAAAAGTAAGGCATGATTATAACTTTTTAAGGAGCCTTCTGGTAATGCAGTCACCCTGAGGTCACAACAAAAGGGTTGGGAAGTTCGACCAACGAAAACTGGACCCAGCTTTAAACTTGCATTTGGCTCAACAGATGTTGATTTAAAAACCGAAGTCCAGGTATGTTTAAAAACTGGATATTAACTGGGCCCGCATGCCTTATATAAATTTATCCTGGTTTATCAGAAGAGCACAAAGAAAATCAAAGTGTCTTGTTGGTTGCAGTCGAAGAACAGAAAATTTACTGAAAGCAGATTCCAGAAACTAGCAGAAGAACTAGACTTTGACGAGAAATGGTTTCCTTTGATCAAGTATCTGAGTAAATTTGGATTAAAGGAGTCTCACTTGATTTCCATTTACGAGAGGCACATGCCTTCCCTTCAGGTAAACTTGGTATCTGCTCAAGAAAGATTGGAGTTTTTGTTGAGTGTTGGTGTTAAACAGACAGATGTCAAGAGGATACTTGTGAGGCAGCCTCAGATTTTAGAATATACTGTAGAAAACAATATGATGTCTCATGTGATGTTCTTGTTGGGCATAGGGATTCCAGAATCACGAATAGGACAGATAATTACTGCTGCACCATCTTTGTTTTCTTACAGTGTGGAACATTCTCTGAAGCCTACTATCCGATATTTGGTTGAAGAAGTTGGTATTAAGAGAAGTGATGTCAGCAAAGTTGTGCAGCTTAGCCCCCAAATTCTAGTTCAAAGGATTGACAATTCATGGACTTCTCGCCTGACCTTTCTGTCAAATGAACTGGGAGCACCACGAGATAACATAGTAAAGATGGTCACAAAACATCCACAGCTTCTTCATTACAGCATAGAAGATGGAATCCTCCCTAGAATAAACTTCCTTAGGAGCATCGGAATGCGTAATTCTGATATTTTGAAAGTATTGACGAGTCTTACTCAGGTAAGCCCTTGCTTTTCTCCTTTTCACCGTCTTGCTTGTTTTTTTTGTCTAGAGCTGTATCTTTCTTATTTGTGTGCATGCTCAGACGAGAAACGAGGTGGTACCAGTCAAACCCAAAAATCGTACTATGCGGAGGAGCCACTGGTACCAGCCTCTGAATGTGTGTGAATTACACATGCATGGCTGTTTGAAATTCATCAGTATTTTGCCATAGGTTTGATGACTAGAACCGTTTTCTTTCAGGTGTTATCTTTATCATTGGAAGGGAATCTGAAGCCAAAGTATCTTTATCTTGTAAATGAACTCCGTAATGAGGTGCAATCCCTGACCAAGTATCCCATGTACTTGAGCTTGTCTCTAGATCAGAGGATACGACCACGCCACAGGTTCTTGGTTTCCCTAAGGAAAGCTCCGAAAGGACCATTTCCTTTGAGCTCGTTTGTTCCCACTGACGAGTGCTTCTGTCAACAGTGGGCCGGGACCAGTGTAGACAAGTACTTGGCTTTTAGGCAGAAGTTGCTGCTCAAGGAGTTTGCAAAGAAGTACGAAAAAAAAGGATACTGAAGCTGAGAGGAACAAATTTTGGAATGAAGGTGTTAGCTTTCAGCCAGCTCTGAGCTTCAAATTTTTGTAAAGCTGTTTATGAGGAAACCTTTTTTGATACTAACCTCTTCTCTACTGTAAGTTCCAGGCTTTAGTCAATAATTTTCTGAACATTGGTTGTTAACTTGGTTATTTTTGGAGCAAAAGCTTATATAGGTTTCTTCATGTTGGTTTTTCTTCTTTTTTTTTTTGTAGTTTGGACGGCATACAAACATAATACTTGGGAGATGCTTCAGTAACTAATTTCCAACTACCAAAGCAAACAGAATGATTTCACAAGGTTATCTCTTTTACTCTTGTCTGAGATCAAAGGTGATGAAGTATTATTATTTGCTATTTAGCCTTTTACAATAATGATGCGTGTTATTTGGTGTTTCAGACTCGATCTTCTGCTCTGGAATCGCGGTTTCATCAAATGTTTTGGCATACGACACATGGTAAGCTGACTCGATATAGGTACGTGTGGTTTATTCCTTCCAGTGTATATGTTTCATGCATGTATGATGTGTCAACTGTTCATCCAGCTATGTTTTTTCCCCCCTTTTCCCCTATAGTTGCATGAAATGAAACAGTATGTGCTCAGTGGTGTGAGATCAAGGTGATTTGTGAAGTTAATCCCTTTTTCTCTGTCAATGTTTCATGTATTTTTGAGGAATGATTTGACTTTTCTGATTGTGTATGAGTGTGCACGTATTTTATTTGAAAAGGATACAGACAACGTTCTCTGTATAGATTTGTAGTTAGATGATTTGCTTTTTTTTTTTAAAAAGAAAAAAAAATGATTTGTACAAGTAAGATTTGAACTCTATGTTGGTCGACGCTACAAGAAATTTTACCATTGTGTCACACGACATTGAGGATTTTTTTAGGGCAGCATGTGACGTACACCACATCGCGTATATTGTACCTTAAAAGGCACAATGTACTCTCCATGGAAATATGAATTGGATATTTGATTAATTCCTACAAAAATACAGTGCAATGTTCCTTACAGTAAAAAGAGACACTGATAAAAGGAAAAATGAAACGGTGTCGATTTTTTCTTCATGAAATTACTAGTAGTCTTTATGTGCGCTTTGCATGCACCGCAACGAGTGAATCATCACAAGTTGTGCTAGGCGAGCTTAGTGGTCTTCGTATGTTGTGTGTCCGTAAATTGTTTGGAGCATTATTTTGGCCCATACCATTCCGGGTGGTAGTTGGGCCGAGCTCACAATTTATATCGGGTTCTTTCATTGTTTGGAACCTGTGGCTCTCTAAAATTTCTTCCTCCTCCTTTTTTTCTTTTTTCCTTTATTATTATTATTATTATTATTATTGTTTGTACTTCTCTTCTCTTTCACTATTAGTTTATGTAGGGCATGTTTAATTTTTTTGAGAAGAGAAGAAGAGGAGGGGAAGAAAGAATGAAGACCTTGCTCGTCCGCTCTTCCCTCACCACCGACTGCACCCATTGTGATAGGCTCGTCGCCGTCCGCTCTGCCCCGTCCCGCCACTGCCTTCCCTGTCAGGATCTCTGCCGGGATCGAATCTAAGACGCAGTGACGAGATCGAACTCAAGACCGGCCGATGAGCTCAAACCCCATTAGGGAGTGAGGGGATCAAAGCTAACAGAGAGGACGCGAGACGGAGACGGAGGGGGAGAGGTGCTCAGATCAAGCTCCCCACCCCACCCCACCCCACCCCCCCACCCAAAAAAAAAAAAAAAAAAAAAAAAAAAAAAAGAAGAAAAAATTTACCTTAGTCACGAGCTCAAGTCATCAACCCAATTTTTGGGTGGAGGGGAAAAAAATTGGAAAACACTTGCCACCGCCAGCTGCCCACACCCAAAAAATTGGAAAACACTTGCCACCGCCAGCTGCCCACCCCCCCCCCCCCCCCCCCCCCCAAAAAAAAACACCCAACCCTGCGTGAACTAAACAATGAGTCAAGAGAGATACTCTTCCTCTCTTATGAAAACAAACAAGGCCTCGTTTCTCAAAAAATAAGAAGGAAAAGCAGGGTTTGTTGAGCTCCAAAAGAGTGAAATTCTAATTCTTATTTGTTGTTTTTATTGAGTGGGAAAAAAAGATGTGGGCGTCATTAAAATCAGGGTCTGAACCCATCTATAATAGTGCTGCCGCTTTTCTCTCACTTGCGAGAGAATAGCAGCAGCAAATCTGACAATGTACGGGCCTGTTTGGTTAAGGGTGGAAGTGAGTAAGTGAAGAAGTGACAATAGTTCCCTTTGGAACTTGAGAATTGGTTAGTAAGTTTTTCGGTATTTGGATGTTGTTAGGAAGTGTGGTTTGAAAAATGTTATGTCTTTTCTGGTATTTGGATGGTAATGTGGAAGTGAAAGCGAAAAAGTTGACCGCCAAATAATATTAAAATAAAAATTAATTAAGAAAAATAAAATATGAACTGTAATTAGAATGCAAGTGAGATTTACATGATCAAAAAATTAACTGTTTTGCGCTACAACTTATTACAGATGAGATTTACATGACCACAAAATTAACTGCAACACTCTGAAAGTGAGGAAATGGTTGTGTAAAAGAGAAAAGGAAAAGGAAAAGCGATTTTCTTATTTTTCTTTTCCGTTGTTTGGATAAGTTGGAAACTAAGCAATTATACTTCCCTATTTCCTTATTTCTGCTCACTTCCTTGCAACCAAACACCCTCGTAACTGTAACTCACTGAAAGCTGCGAGTGTGGGCCCATCCTAAATTTTGTATCAAAATTTGTCCTTCCATGCTGGCCCTTTTAGAGATCTCTATCCACTCCAAATTAACGCGGGTCCCACAAGATTCCAAACGCGACCCAAATCGAATTCCACAGGGTATCTCAACAGTTTCTCCACCTTGGGGTTGTTTGGTTGCAAGAAAGTGGACGGAAGTAAGGAAATAGGGAAGTATAATTGCTCACTTTCCTATTTATCCAAACACTAGAAAAGGAAAATAAGAAAACCCCTTTTCCTTTTCTCCTTTCTCTTTTACACAATCATTTCCTCACTTCCAGAGTGCTACAGTTAATTTTGTGGTCATGTAAATCTCATTTGTAATAAGTTGTAGCACAAAACAGTTAATTTTTTGATCATGTAAATCTCACTTGCATTCTAATTACAATCCATTTTTTATTTTTTAAATTAAATTTTATTTTAATATTATTTTACGGTCAACTTTGTGGTCAACTTTTCCACTTTCACTTTCACATTACCATCCAAACACCGGAAAAGACAAAATATTTTTCAAACTACACTTCCCAACAATATCCAAACACCGAAAAACTTACTAACCAATTCTCAAGTTCTAAAGGGAATTATTATCACTTCCTCAATTCCTCACTTCCACCCTTAACCAAACAGGCCCCTTATGAAAACACTCTGATGGGCTGAGCTGGGCCAATCTGCAGTTTGGGCTCCATTGTGGGCCCCAGACGCCACAATATCTGTGAGCCTGTTGGCCTCTGTGTTCTTGTTTAGGATAAGATGCTACGGTGGAGAACTTGTTTTTAAAAAATTGTGGGTCCCACTGACAACAAAAGAGAGTTGAGCTGAGAATAAAAAATTGTGGGTCCCATTACTACTTTTACTAAAAATTAGAGGAGAAATAAAAATAGCTATCGAACCGCATGAGAAATCTCAGATCCAATCAACAAAAATGCAACAAAATATTGCAATTTGAAAATGATTCTACTAAAAATCAAAATATTGAGGATCTGAAAAGATTTTAAAGCAGTATATGGAATAAAGGAGCCCACAACAAAAAGAAAGAAAAGGTTAAAAATAACCAGAATCCATATATATTCACAATCATTGGGCATTGTTGCTTTTGTCAAATACAAGGATTAGATAAAAGTTAAAGACTACTATCAATCTAAAAATCCACCACTAATATTAAGAACATTTATGTAGCATTTTATCTCTTGTTTATTTGCAAAGACTTTATTTCCTTCATTATGCTTTGATGTCACACTTTCATTTTCTGTGAGTTTATATCAACATTCTCTCCTAAATGCATTTCAGTCACTGTAACTTGAAGTTGACTCTTAAATCTCCTATTTTTTTTTTTTCTCTTCTATAAATATATATATATATATATATATATATATATATATATGGCTGTATCATCAGTGTGCTTTTCTTTCTTTGATCATTAAATAGATTTTACGCTGTAAATTGTAATTAAAGTAGGTAGAATTTTATCAGGAGTAAGAATAAAGTTGAACCATCAAATGCGAAGACGAATTCAGAAAGATCCTTACAGTAAAGTTGAAGTTATGCAATATGAAGGAAGATATGTAAAACATCAATATTTTGCAAGAACATTTATAATCGCTTTATAAAATTTCCATGAACTGATTACTAAGTACATTCAAAAGGTTCTCAGTCTTTGTGATTATTTGAATAATTTGGTAATCCAGAGAAAAACTCTGCTAAGAGAAGACTCTGAAACAACTCAACACATCTATCAATCATTTGAAATAAAACTGACTATGATGCTAACAACATAAGGTGGCGAAAAATGTAGTTTAGAGTCTATTGTGAGCTATTTACAAGGAAATATACTTTGATATAGACCTGTATTGGTTCAAAACATACTGACATCAGTGCTTCTTTTACAATTACGAATACGATATTAGCAGATTACCTTCTTTCTACTTACCTCTCGCGGTCACTGTAACTGTTGCTTGTATGCCTGGTCTTGTCATCAGTCATCAAGCCATTGTTCATAGCATAAAGAGTGTAATTAGAACGATCTTCCAGCGAGAACTCATTGTAACCTGAAAAAAAATACAGATATTGATATGACAAAATGACTGGGGAAAAAAATTCAGAACTTCTGGAAGCTCGAAATCTTCATAATTGAAGTAGGATTGTTGATGGGTACTGGCATTTGTGCCCAGTTCAACTCTGAGAAATGCCTTCTCTCGAGCTCGAGCATCTTCTCCTGCTCCTCCATCAGGATCCATGGAGCTTTCTGACTATACTGTGACTAAAATTTAGAAGAAAATAGAAACAACCTTTTTGAATCGTTTCATTGAAAAAAGAAAAGAAAAAAATTATATATTTGAATGAAGATCAGGATCCATTTCAAGATACTGCGAAGGGATAATATACAGCAGCCTTGTATTTCTCACATCGCGAGCAGGGCCATACTGACTGAATCAAATAATTACAGAAATCAAATTAAAAGCCTATTAGAAGATAATTATGTAGTCATATATAATAGAATCGTAAAATTATAATTACTTGAAGTAATATGAAACGTCTTCTCCAGTGAAAATGTTCTCTGCGGGAAAAGTAAGATAAATCTGATCAGAACCCTGATCACTCCTCTCATTCCTGCACTCCATGTACCTGGGGGTGTCACGGGCGGATTATTTTGACTTCGAACCACTCGAACCCGTGCGGTACTTAACTCGCTCTTTCTCCTTAGAAGCGAAGTTAAGTCAGCCTAACCCTCACACTCACTCACTCAAGAGAGAGAACAATTGGAGAAGAAGTGGAAGCTTGTATTGTTTACTCTTACTTTTCTTAATGATTACAAATGAACACCATTGACCCCATTTATAGGTAAGGGTTTGTACAAGAATTCTCTAAAATTGGAAGCTTCTAGAATATCTTGTAAAAATAGTTGACTACTCACTCTGTATGTAAGACCCGCGAGTAAAAGTTAAATTCGGGAATACCAACCCCGTACGAAGACACCCAAGTCTCAGTGAAGGAATTCCTGAGTCTCATTGAAGAAATTGCGAGTGTGGTCTGGGTGTACCAAACCTGAACCAATTATGGGTGTGTTATTTTGACGCGGGGAGGGGGGCGGTGGGGCGGGGGGGGGGGGGGGGGGGGTGGGGGCACCCCCAGACCAAGATTCAAGCTCAATGTTTTAAGCTTCATTCTTGGTCTAGTGTTGGCTACCCAGGACTGAGTTTGAGCCTCAATTTTTAGCTTTATTCTTGGTCCAAGATTGTCACCCCCGGGCCAAGTTTTAGCTTTAATTTTGGTCCCCGAAGGTGCCTCCCTTGAACCCAAAAAAAAAAAAAAAAAAAAAAAAAAAATTCAACCACACGCTCCCAGAACCCGCCAAGCTGGAGGGGTCCAGTGCCTATGTGGCGCGGAGCTGGCACGTAAGTTAATACTGAAGTGGGTGAAGAAGTTTCATTTGATAATGTTCTGTGCAATTGGGCAAGATTAAAACTAGTTTATAATAAGAAAGTGGACAAACGATATAAATGCATTAATAGATTAAATAAAATTATGAAAACATCATTCATCTTTTATTAAGAAAGTGGACAAAGTTTTACCTGATCCGAACGCAATCAGAAATGTTAATAGGGCAGATATTGGTCAAAGACCCAGACTCATATTAAGCTTCAGTTCCGGTACAAGTCACTTAAAAATTAAACTAGACCCAAGCTCAATCCAATAAAACATACCCCTTTTCATGTAAATAAATCCTCTTAATTTCCACCCGGCTCAGACTCGACCCATCTCGATAGACCTTATTCATACCAATTCATACCCAACAACTGTTTATGGATGTTGTCCTTCAATAATTAGCTTTGCCTTAATAATAACTTGCTAGATAGAAACTCAACACAGCCTTACTGAAAACAGCAATCCACCAGAAAATCTGCAACACATTGGCTCAATTCTATCTTTACAACCAGGATGTCGAAAAAGAAGAGGAACATGTTGAGTCTGAACTCAATTATAATCTTCTTATGTACCGTTTTTTCGTTCAACCACCAACATTATGATTCAAACCAAATTCAATTTCATTAGTTAACCTGACCCAGCGGATTGCTGCATCCAATAGGCTCGACCAATCAACCTCTATTGCAGAACATGTTGAGTCTGCTGCCTAATAGTCAAATCACATTTATCAACTAGATTGGGGGGATTGAATGCCAGTTGCCATATCAATTCAATGGTGGGTTTGAATGATAATGTAAAAGTGAAAGTGAAAAAATTGATCACAAAATTGACCGCAAAATAATATTATTATGAAAAAAATGTACTGCAATTAGAATGTATGTGAGATTTATATGGCTACAAAATTAATTGTTTTACGTTATAATTTATTACAAGTAAGATTTACGTGATAGCAAAATTACTTGTAGCACTTCAGAAGTGACGAAGTAAGGAAATAGTTGCGTAAAAGAGAGGTGTAAAAGGAAAAGAGTAAAAGAAATAGTTCTTTATTTTTTCTTTCGATGTTCGAATGGACAATAGAAGTGAGAAATGAGGCAGTTCCTCATTCGTTATGCATCCAAAGAACTCTGGAGAAACCCTTTTATTGTGTTCTTCCTCTTTTTAGCAAAACAAACAGGTTGTAATCCTCCACACGCATATGAAATTAGCTTTACTAATTGTTATGAGTTTTGTGTGGAAGTAAAATTGATTTGTTGCATAACTTGTTTTGCATATATCTCGTATGGGGCATGACATGAGCATATGGAAATCAAACATAAAACTCAAAATCAAAACCTAGAACCCTGATCACTCCTCTCATTCCTGCACTGCATGTACCTGGGGGCATCTTCTTCTAGGATCACCGAATGTTGCAATCAAAATCATCATGAAGAAGAAAAAACAAAAATATGCATTTCACATGAATTTATACCTGTCAACTAGGCTGATGATCTTCTTCAATGGCGACTTGGTGCCTTTGGCTCTCGGTCAGGTACCCCTCGGCCTGAAGATGCCTCCCATACTTCTCATAGTGCAGCATTGGAAGTGAGGCGAAGGAGACGGGCATCCCTCTCCTCGATCTCAGCAGCTCGGCAAACTCCATCTCAAGCTTCTCAAGGGATCCTGTCGAGAACCAGCTCTCCTCATTGCTGCCAAACTCGTTGAGAGTGCAACAATCAGGGACTGATGGCCCATGATAATATCGACTGTTTGCTCCGTGCTTGCAGTACCCTTTTTATGGAAATAATGGCAGGCTCGGCGACCTCATCTTCGTTCTTGAAGGCAAGCCATTGTCTTGGTAGCCGTAGTATCAGTCATCCAAGCTCGAGAATTGCTGATCTCTATACCACATTTGGCCTTTGCAGGTCATGGCCTGCAGCATGGCCTTGCACTCGGCGATCTTGGCCAGCAATGCCGGTTCGGGGCCAAACCCCAACTGGATCATCTCATCTCTTGCTCGCCGGGCTCCTGGAGAAGGATGCAGCCCACGATCCTGACGACATTGCCGGGCTCGACATCCTGAACCCGGTTGCAATACGTACATTTCTAGTGCAGAGATATGTACGTGAAAGTCTATATGATTAGGCACCATACATTGTTCTTATCCAGAGGAAACAGAGACAAATATTCGCATTGTTGGAGTGTGTTTTAGTATTGATCACGAATGTAAAGACTCAAACCAAGAAGCATAACGAATTTCTACCCTTTTATCGTAAACATGCTTTCTTCCTATTCTTCTCCTCCCTGCAAAGAAAAAGAAAAGAGAGAAAGGGGAAAAAAAAGAAAAGAGAGAAAAAAAGGAGTTATCATCTTAACTGAGTCACACTGCAAAATTTTTATAATAAGAAAAATGAGTCAAGAAAGGATTGATAAAAGGAAAGATAGAAGAGAGAGCTTTGGCCTGGCCAATAACTCATCACATTGGAAAAAAGATGATGCAACTAACAATTTCATCATCTTTATTTCCAACAACTATTGTTAATGTCATTCAAAAGGCAGCAAAACTAAACTAAAATGAGCTCACAATTGAATTATCAAACTCACACTCAATGCTGATAGTAACATCAAGCATACTAAAATGAACTCTTTTTCCCCTCTTCGATTCGCTTTCAAAACTGACCAAACACAAGAAATAGTTCGTGTCTCCTTGCTTCAAAAGCAAAACAAGCTAAATAATCCAACTCCAGAGAAGATTGTCGTCGCATAAAGCAAGTATTCAGTAATTGAGATATCACTAAATGTCATCTCAGGTCGAAACATTATGCTCAAAATTTAAATATTTTTCAGTCATAGCTTTCAAACATAAACGAAAGGGAAAATCTAACTTTGAAACTACAACCAGGTTCTTAAAACATAAGAAACATTGAAATGTCACTCAGGAGTAATCACAATTCTTCCAGCAACTTGATCAAGATCACGCTGTCCCTGAGAAGTAATTCTCCTCCCCCTGAGTCACAAAAAAAAATAGTAGGATGAATGTGAGTTCCCAGCCAAATTTACATGAAACATGAAACCATTTGACTGACTAAGAGGAAAGGAGAAATTTAATCCAACTATTCAGTTGCACAAAAATACCGGCTTTTCTAAATAACACTTACTATCCAAACATAAAGACAACAGAACAAAATTTAACAGTAGGAATATAATCTTACAACATAGAAACCAATTGATGCAGGCATGAAATCTATATTAAATGATTAAGGAATGTGTTCCAAAAAGATGAATCTATTTATTCTTCTAATCTAACAAAACAACCATAAGATAACAGTCAATATCAAGCAACCAAAAATTGGTCGATCATAAAGGCAGTGGCTTTTAAGAAAGAAGACTGAACTATCAGAAGAGTATTGGCACGGTATAAAATAGCATGCTCACCCTTTAAGATCAGCATATTTTGGAAATTTAACAGGAATTAGAACATAAAATAAGAATAGTAAATGCTCACCCTTTCGGATCAACATCAACTATATTCATCTTCTGCAATTGTTGAAGAATGTGGCGAGCAACTGCCCCGCTGCTTTTGCAGAAATGTGGAGGGCGGCTTCCGTTCCTCTTGCGGCCTCCATAGATTTTCTGAAAACCACCAACTCCGATACCCTGCCTCAGATAGATTTTTCTTGCCATAGATGCTGTAATTTAAAAGGTATACTAATTAGATTTTTCTTGCCATAAATGTTGTAATTTAAAAGTCATCAATGTAGAGTGCTGCATACTAATTATAGGATGAATATGTAAGATACTGGTGCATATCTGATTAACATATATTTTAGTATTTATTGAAGTAAAAGGAGAGAGAGGACTGGAAATCTTTACCAGCTCTAATATAATACCAATCTGGATCATAAGGAGCGAGCTCCTTGAATCGTCCAGTCTTCACAATGTCAGTCCACTCAGGAAGCTCCATCTGGGAGTCAAAGAATTTACTACATAATTTTGCATGGGATGTATAAGGAAAATTTGAAAGGGAAAATGAATCAAACTTGTTCAAACAATTTAGTTGTATCATAATGCTACTAGAATAAGTCAAACAGTGTCATTGTTCCCTTCTATAGTTAAAAAAAAAAAAAAATGAGGCAAAATCAAACAATATGGAATACATCTCAAACAACAAACCAATGGGCTACACCCAAATTCTCACCTAGACCTATTTAGAGAGTACAAACAACTAAGATACAATTTTGAATAACTCCACAAACTTCTCTAGTTAAAATCTTCAAAGTAGACTCAATGTGTGAAGTAAACTGGCAATCCATAAGCACTTAAGCAGAGTTCTTACTGGTGACATGAGAAATACTAGTTAATGTTAATACAAAAAGGCAAATTGGAATGGTCATTCATATTCCTCTTATACTTGCCAAACACCCTATAATTCACTTTGTATTAATTTATCTCTCTTATAGCCAAAACCCCAATTATACCCAAAATTTTGGGTGTAAGCGATTTACAATGAAACAATGAAACTTTTAGTCTCTTAGTATTCTCGCAATCCCTCATGTACCAAAAAGACATACCCACTATTTAATGTCATTGTAATATTGTATCCATTTGATGTTATGCCCGACAGCATAAAGTATTATGCCAAAAAATGGGTATTATCTTATTCAAGTTTTGAAGCACGGCCATAATGGCAGGGAATTGGCTGTATTGGGACCCATTGAATCTATAAATTGAATGGACCAGATATACTTGATTAGATAAGTATATTGAATTAACTGGTTGCTGGTTTCCCACACGAAACCTTTATATCAGAAACCTTTAGTTGTACTCAGCTTCAATTTAACATTTCAATCACTTGCATTTTCCTATCATTTGCATGCTGCCAAGAGATGTGTCACATTCATTCGAGTACTCAATTACTCGAGTGGGTTTACATAACTGGTTTATCTCCACAGAATAGTAGGTAGAGCAAAAGAGGGATAAGGCTCAACTAAGTTCGGAACCAAGAACCCAAAAGAGGTTTCCCCTCCTGGGTTAAGCCTATTAGGCAGTCCATCAGTGTAACCATGTAACTCTCAATGTGAATGTGAGCAAAAGAATAAAATTACAGATAATCTTAGCTTTAAAAGCACGTCTACAGCTCATCATATTCAGACGCTTGTATGTAAGAGCTCAATCAGTAGAGTTTAACACCATTGTAAAAAGTTCCCAAATTATTCACACATTGCACTCCAGCCAAACTCCTTCGTTTTTTATTCTCTATTCACAAATAATCTTCTGGGTTCACAAAATTTTCATTATAATCCGCATTTTATCTGTACCATTCATTAGTTATTCACAGGTTATAACTTTTTGCCAACGCCTTCTTAGTGTTTTATTCTCTATTGTCAAATAATCTTCTGGGTTCACAAAATTTTCATTATAATCCACATTTTATCCGTACCATTTGTTAGTTATTCACAAGTTATAAATTTTTGCTAAAAAATTATTCCTAAATTATAATTTGCATTTAAATAGCGAGTTCCCGAAGCCACTTCTTGCATCATTCAGTCTCAGAGCCATAATATCTTACATATAGGGCTGTCAAACGGGCCCTGCCCGGCCCGGCACGGGCACGGCGGGCCAAAGAGGTGGGCCCAGCCGAGCCCGCCCCGCATGCCCAACAGTGGGCGGCCCGGCCCGGGTCCCCTTTGGGGAACTCAGGTCTGACACGCGGCTCGGCCCGGGTCCCCTTTGGGGAAGTGGGCGGCCCAGCCCGGATATTTTAATAAATAAAAAAAAAAACTAAAAACACAATAAATATAATTTTCTCTCTATTATTTTCACTGATGTTGGATTGTGTAGTTGGTCATCAGGCTGTCTCACACACTTGAGGTACTCGGCTTGAACCCAGGCATTCACAAATTTTTTGACATTTTATTTCCAGAGGCGGAGACCAAGGTGGTGGCGGGTGGCGACGGAGGGGGTGGCAGAGGGCGGCGGTCGGCAAAGGGGGGCGGGCAGCGGCAGAGGTCGAGGCCTGGGGCGAGCGAGCAGAAAAGGGGAGGTGGAGGCGGGGAAGGCTGCGGTGGCGGGGGAGGCGGAGGAGTGGGCCGTGCCTTGCCAAAACACGTGCCCAGGCACGACCCGCTTTACTCAAACCCGGGTCTGGCCCGGGCACCACCCGGGCTGGGCCAAACCCGTGCCAAAGCAGGCCATGCCCGTGTGATTTGTCGGCACGGCCCGACCCAGTTGACACCCCTACTTACATAGAACATAAACTCCTCATGGTACTGCCCCAAACTAGTGTCGGATAATTCCTAAATTTTCCAGATACTTCTCGAACTCAGATCTTCTCACCCTCGCCGAATTGTTCCCAAATATCAAATTTGTGATTTCGTTCACAGTGGCATGTGGGTATACAAAAAATTGATCGAATTGAGTGTGTTGATTGTGTCTACAAAATGCGAGGCCAGCAAAGGGGCAGGGGATTTACAATTTATTAATTACAGCTTAGTTTTTATCAATTACTTATCACTGAAACGTATTGCATTTGCATATAGATACCACTGCAAAGGGAGTTGTCTTTACATAACATCATGTATTTCTCTCCCCAACACAAAGTCAAATAAAGCATAACAATGTCACAACAAGCCCAAAAACATACTAACTTCCAAATCAATCAAATAGAAAAAAAAAAATTATGAAGTTACAAGTCATAGATCTTCTTGACTTTAATCCATCAAAATGCTTTGCACTAGTTTGCACCAATTCCATTAGTGGATCGTCCATTTTCTGCTATATCAACAACTCAAATACAATACAGATAAATTCATAGCGCATACTAAAATTCACCCTCTAAATTGATATTCAATCTAAAATCACACACATTAAGACCCAATTTTTTTTTTAAAAAAAATTCTAATGGAAGGTGATGGCAAGACTGTAATAAGCGTAAAGTTGGTACCTTTCCAGACCGCTTGAGATGGGCAGAGTAGGCGGCAACGAAATCATGGGGCGAGACGTCCTTCACTGTCCTCGCCGTCGCCATTGCTGTAGCTCGCGATCGCAGAGGTGACAGAAGCAGCAGCTAGGGTTTTCATCCAGCAACCGGTGCGGGTTTTATATTATTATCAGATACCGACTGCGGACCGCTCACCCGATAAGGATCCGACCCAAATCATAATCAGCTGTTTTCTTTTCTTCTGGTTTTTTTTTCCCTTGTGAAATATCAATGATGATTAATAAATAATATGTTTTCTGGTTTTTATTTATTAAAAAACGAGAAAATATTTTGAATAATAAACAATTGAAAAGTTTGTTCTCAGGATATCATCAACTATTTATCTGATTGTTGTGATATAATAAAAGACACTACTGTTATTATAATAAAAAAAGGAGAATGAAAAAAACTCAATAGCTGATATTTGCATATGAAAAATGATTTTTCACTTTCTTTGTGCTACAGTACTTAGTATATCAGGCACGTGCTATGCACGATTAAATAGAATCCAAATTTAATAGAGAATAATAACTAATAAAATATGATTATATTTCATTGTTATGATAAAAAGACATGGACGTGGGAACAAAAGGTCTTAGATTTCTCAAAAGAAAAAAGTAATGGGTTTTTAAGATACAGGTCCTAATAAATTTCTTATTTAGATATTAGTCTCCAATAATATTATATTTAGATATTAGTCTCAAATAATATAAGGTTCATTTGATATTAGTCTTTTACTATTGATTTTGTTCAAATCTCTTAAGTAATCCTGATACAAATTCAATTATGATGTTAAATTATAAATTTATCTTAAACTTTGGTGAAAGAGAAAGAGTCAATTATATGGCATTGAATAAAAACTTTAGAAGAATTTTTTTTTTACGGGAAGAGATGTGCATGAGAAGACAATAAAATAAAGAAAAGAAGAAGACAAAAAAAGTTGTTGGTTAACTTGGATCGACAGAGTAGAGAAAGAAGAGATAATAAGGTAAAAGTGCTAACTTATTTAAAAAGTAATATAATATTTTTTGTTTAAGGTAAATTATTAGCTAGAAGGACTAATAACAATTAAGCGATAAATTGTGAGAGTCTTATATTTAAATATAATATTGTCAGGAACTCATATTTGTTAGAGACATATTGCCAAAAAAATGCAAAAATAATTTACAATATGCACACATCGTGTGTGTATAGAGCCCTTTTATTGGCCATATAGAACTAAACTATAAAAGCATAGAGTTCAAATTTCAAATACTGGTTCATCCAATGGTCCCATCTTATCCTTTTTTATAAGGTGAAAAAAAAGAAAACGCAAATGAATAAATATCTTACCAATTAAAGTTTGCTATAAATGAGAGAGGCAAGAGTTTGCCATAGAAAAGGAATGCACGCCTCAAAAGCACCACAGACGCTGGCCCATTTTTTTGCTGGTTAGGCCTTTTGCAGAAGCCCAAACTCCCCACTCTCTTTTGGGTTTGGTTGATGTTTGTGCGCTATAGACAGGTATTATAAGAGGGCCAATCCCGTATCGACACGTGAGAGTGACTCTCTTATAATATTATAAGAGATCCAAAGACTTTAAAGCCTTATCCCCCGGAAACCTAACAACTTATCCACGTGTCAACGCGGGAGTGACTCTCTTATAATATGTGTGTGTGGCTCACATACATGAACCGACTCCCTCTCTTCTCACCATTTCTTACACTAGTTCGATTAAGGAGCTGAGGTGCTACTATGTTGGGAAAAACTAATACATAGATGATTGATACCATTAAAGCTTATATAAGTTACAATGCCCTCTACCCTTGTGATGATAACCACTTTTGACCATAAACAACAAGATAATAAGCCGGATAATAACCCACCGTCTTGACTAAACATGAGATAATAACTTCTACCACAAGTTATAATGATGCTCTTTGTTTAAGTATCGCTAAAATAGTTTCAAACTAATGTTTGTGTTTATCGCAGTGGTAGAACCTCTTATGGACACCAAACTTCGCCACATGTTGTTAGACACTACTAAATAATAAGAGTAGCTGCGGAAGCACCAAAAATCAACCATAGTAAACAATATATCGTAATGACCTCAAGAGAAAGAACATAAATCAAGAAACACAAGATTTGAGGGAGGAGGGGAAAAAAATCTTATTAACTTGAGAAGCAATACAAGAGTTTACAAGGATCTCTCTTTAGTATCTCTCAAACTCTATACAAAATGAAAATCTCTCTATCAAGCTCATTTTCTAAAACTCACGATCCTAAAAGTTTTATAAATATTTAGAATAAGTTTAGAACTTTCAAATCTTCAGCAAAATTATCTTGCTCATCTAATCAACTGCCTTTAGGCCATCTCTAACCCATTACTTCAATTTTCCATCAAAATGGAGTTGGAGTCACACTAAATTTCCTCTTCAACTCTAACCCATTACACCAAATGTTAATCTAAAAAGAATATTTTTTATATTCTTTTTTATCTATTTCTAACAATTAATTTATTTCACCAAATAATATTAAATCATCCAAAAAAATTAATAAAAAAAATTCATGCATTATCGCTACAGTACTGCACCAAATATGGCGCAACATTATAGCAAACTCTAAAATGGAGTTAGCATTTGGCGCTGGAGTGAAGTACAAATTGTTGGCCCGAAGGCCCATCACTCTAGTTTTGATGATGATTAACTCATGTAGTTATAGTACTAATGATCTTGTGTTTAGTATCAGATATTTAATCAAGATCTTAGTTGGTGTTTAGCTTAAACAAAGGATTTAAAATCAAAGTTTTGGAGCTAACACGTGTTGATTCAAGAGCTCGCGCATCAAGATTGCATCAAGTACTCAAGAGGAGTCTAGCTCATTGGATTAAGGTTTGGACCAAGTTAAGAAGGAGAAGAAAACCTTCAAGAGAAGATTTCCAAGAAGACTTGTGTCATATTTGTAAGTGTCAAGATTTTGTTTTTAAATAAAATGTAAAGGATAGATTAGTTGGTGGATTGCTCAAGTTCATATACACTCACACAAGATTTATATGTGTTTTCATAAAAGAGTTTTCGTTTTGAAAAATACCGATTTGATTTTTAAGATTAAAAATATACATGTGTTTTATCAAAACTTATTTTAGAGCTTGTTATCAAAAACTTAGATATTTCATCATATATGTATAGTGGATCATATCCATACGCACTAAGCTTTAAAAGTGTTTAGAATATCTTGTTTTTGTATTTGGAAAAGTTTTGAAAAAATCGTTTTTGAAAAATACAGGTTTTTGTTTAAGGCAAAACTTATATATTACAAAAATAGTTTAAAATGTTTGTAATATCTTTTGATTTTTAATCAAACATGCTTGTATTTCAAAGTATATCAATGAACTTATTTTTGTAGAATTTATGAGAATTTATGAGATTTTATTGAAAGAAAAAGACCAAGTTTTTTAATCCCTAAACCTGTATTCTGGCCTTCTGCCGGTCGACCGGGCGGTCGACCGACATGCACAAACGTGTACGGTTTTGTTTGGCTAGAGGGCCGGTCGACCTACCCGGTCGACCGTCAGAGAGCTTTTGCTCTCTGTATCCAGGCTACGGTCGACCGGGCGATCGACCGGTGGCTTAAAGGTCAGAAATCCGACCGTTGGCGGTTAACCGGCCGGTCGACCGGCAGCAGCGTTAGCTGCTGATTTGGACCCCAATGGCTAGATTATGGAGGCCTATAAATTAGGGTTCCCTTGGACTTGAAGTGGGTTTTTAAGTTAGTTTTTCATACATCTTTTAGTGTTTATCTCCACTTATTTAAGAGCCAATATTTCAATATCAAAAGGTATCAATAGTATTTTCAAAAGAGTTTTCTTGAGTTTTTCACCACAATCCATCCAAGTTTTTCTCACAGATACTTGAGTTTTTCATTGCCATATCTATCCTATTGGAGAGTTGTTGTGAGAGTGTTTTAGGTGATCAAAGTGTTGTGATCACCAAAGTGGTCTACTTTGTATTTGAGGAGGCGGACTTGCGCGTTGTTTCGAGTTCTAGTAAGAGCTCGGTGTAGAGATGCGACCTTAGCAAGCTAGTGTGCTTGCGATGTGTAGTTCTTGCGGAACAAGAGAGGGACTAGTGAGTCCAAGGAGTTCTAGTGTGAACTCGTTGTAGGTGTTGCGACACCGAGTGATCCGGTGGGATCGATTTAAGTAGAAATCCTTCATAGTGTTGAAGACGGGGACGTAGAGTAAGGATGCTCGAACCTCGAAACAATTCTCCCGTGTTTGCGATTGCTCTCTATCTCTCACTTATGTTTATATCTTGCATGCTCTTATTGTTCATATTCATTACTTGCTTGATATGCTTATGCTTGAATTGATATATGCTTGGGGATTGTTTGCTCACACTTGTATTCAACCAAGAGAGCCATAGCGGCACCTCAACTTTTATCTAGAGGAATCTTGAGAAGATAGCCCAGAGCCCTTCACCGGGAATTCGGCTACACTCTTAAGTATACCTTGTGTGTTTAACTTAATAGTTTTTAGTTTGCATAAATAGTTTTAATTCCACATAATTCATCATTAGATTAGCTAGTCACCTATTCACCCCCCTTTAGGTGATTTCAATTGGTATCAGAGCTTGGTGCTATTGATTTGGGTCTAATAACCTAGAGTTAAAGATCCTTATTTTTGGCTAATCACAATATTTATACACACATATGGATTTCATATCACCTCCCTTGTTTGATATTCTTAACATCCAAACTTGGAAGGTTAAGATGTCAATGTACTTCAAAGCCCTAGGTATTCATGTTTATTTTGCCACTATTAAAAATTCATATTGTGTAAATGGCAAACATTTAGAGGCTAATGCAAAAGAAATAATATTTTAAAGTCAACCCTAAATGATGAATATTTATCTAGGGTTTCTAACTTGATTCGGCTTTTATAGTATGGAACACTATAGTCTCCTTGGCGAACAAGAGCAATACTATGTGGGGAGTGAATCGATGATGGAATTGATGCTTCTAACTTGTGCTACATGGTCCAAGGGGATAACTCCATTGAGGTAAATTCCGAATCCGAGCTAGATGAGGATGTTGACTTGTCATATGATGATCTTGCTTCATTTTGTCAACAACTTCTTGAAAAATATGACTTGCTTAAAACGGATAATAAGAAATTGAAAAATAAATTTGATTTCATGTTAAAAGAAAAAGATTCTTTTTAAGATAAATTGAAATGCATTTCAAAAGAAAACGAATTTTTGAAAAATGAGAATATTTCCTTGTCTTCTAAATTAAATGATCTTTGTGAAGGAAATACATCTTTGAAAAATAAAATCACTTTGGTGAAAAAAGAAAACGAGATTGCTTTGTATGAAAACAACTCTTTAAAAAGAAAAATTGTTTTAAAAGGAAAGGAAAATATTTCTAAAAAGTAAAAGAGTGTTGATTCCCATTCTCACCATGCTTTTCATGCCACCATTGATAAAAATGAGATTCAAGTTTTGAAAAATAGAATAATTGTTTAAGCTCAACTTTGAGCAATTGTGCATTCAATCATAATAGATTGGAAACTTTGTTTCAAAAGAAACAAGCTCCACATGTTCATGCACATCACCCACGGCACACATATGCACACTTTGCACATCATGATCACACTCATTCTCATGTGCATATTAGAGTGTACAAATGTACACATTGCGGCTGTAAAGGCCATTTAGCAAAGTTTTATATGATAAGGTAAATTCTATTAATTTTGCTAATAAAAATGTTTGGGTTCCAAATACTACTAACCCTCGTAGACCCAAAAGAAAATAGATACCAAAGTCTCCACCTCTTGTATGATGTAGGTGTGGGCTCTCACATGACGTGAGAGATTTGGTACCTTGGTGGTAGATGCATGAACTTGATGGACACTACAATTGATGCACCGCTATCAAGGATGTTTGGTGGGAGGACCACCATGTTTTGGAGACTTAGAGTATAGTTCTTATGCTTTGGTAACTATCTTCTTATGCTTTGGTAACTATCTCTAAACTTTCATTTAGTTTAAATGCCTTTATATAAATATTTTTAGCCTGTTTTATTTTTGTGCTTCATGTAGTGAATACTTATTTAGATGTAATTTTTATTAAAACTTGTGTATATAATTGTACAAATAGTGAGTTACACTTGATTGTTAGATGTTTGTGCTTCATTGCCCATTTGTACTCTTTACATGTACATGTATAATCTAGTTTTGATGATTCTTTCATTTATACATGTTTTTCCTATTTTTGTATATGTTTCACTTCATGTATTTGTTATTCTTGTTCAAACTAATAAATGTACATGTATATCTTTGAGTCACTTGCCTTCATGTAAATTACATCCTGGACTCGTTTATGTTTGGGATATGTATGTATATTGTTAGTTTTGATGAATCATACATATACCTTGAAGTTTGTTTTAAATGAAAAATGAATTTTCATGATTATTATATGTTTGACATTTTTTTAGCATTATTGACTATTTTTCATGATTATGCTAATCACATAACCTTTATACACTCACATTATTTTTTTACTCATGATTTTGTTTCATGAGCACATTTTTGAGCTTTATAGATTTCGAGTGTCAACTTTTGTGTATTTAGTATGATTCATGAGATATATATGTTTTGTTTTCATGTTTGAAGAATTTTTAACTAGTTTTTCAAAAATTACTTTAAACTAGTGATTTATTCTTCAATGGGTAGAGTTTTCAAATTGTGCAAAATATTTTCAAACTCTTATTTTTGAAAACTCCTACCAACCCTTTAAGGGCGGATGGATGGACGACCATGCCTTATGAGCCTTATTGAAAATCTTTTTATCATGTGCATGATTAATGTGGATAGTTTTGAGTAGTACACATGAACTTCATGAAATTCTTTTTTTGTATACTCATATATGTTTTATTACATATGTATGCTTCAAATTTCAAATAATATCATTTTCAATTGATATTTTCATTTTCATGCATATATATGATTTGATTATGCTTGATTTATAATATCCTTACATGTTTAAAGTACAAATTATGTTTATACTAAGCTCGACTTAAATCATGATTTCAGTTGGTATCTCAATTGGTATTTTAATGAGCTATGCATTATTTTCAGTTGGTATTTCAATTGATATCAAAAAACTTCATATTTTAACTTTTAATTGATATTAAAATTATAATATACTTCAATTGGTATCAATATGTTTCAATTTCAATGGGTTTCGATTTCAATTGGTATCAAAAATGTTTTACCTTTATTTCAATTGGTATCAAAATTGGTATAAAAAATATTTTACCTTTTATTTGGCATCAAAATTTACCATATATTTCAATTGGTATCAAAATATAAAATATTTTACCTTCATTGGTATCAAATTTATAAATGTTTCAATTTCATTGGTATCAAAAATCTTGTGATATCTTAAAATTTTATTTATAAGTGATATCTTAAAGTTTTGTTTACCTCTAAGTGGTATCTCAAAATTTGTTTTATTACTTTAAGTATTATCAAAAGTTGTGTTCAAAATTTTTGATATGAATTGTCTATATGTAAGGGGAGCTTAACATCTCTTCTATATATAGATTCAGGTTGAGTGTATCTTATATTGAGGAGCTTGGCATCTCTTCTTTATATGATACACATGTGTAGGGGAGCTTAACATCCCCACTTATGCATTGTATATTATGTTTTATATGAGTTAGGGTTTTGTCATCCCTTCTTCATGTAATGCATGTATGCAGGGGAGCTAACTTAACGTCTTCCTCTTCATGGATGTATATTGCATATATATCCTTATTATTGATTTGTTTTTCACCCCTTTGTTGATGATTGACAAAAAGGGGGAGAATGATTTCGAATTTAATGATTTTGAGTTTATATATGCATATTTGAGTTTATGCATATATTTAGTTTTATGCATGTCCTATATTTTATGTTTATACAAAAAGAGGGAGAAGAATTTTGAAAGTTTATCCCAAAAGGGCGAGAAGGTTTTTGGGGAGAAGAATTCTTAATTTATGCATGTTTCTCACCTTGTTTATGCATAGATATTTGTTTAGTTTTATGCACTTCATTGAATATCTATTTGTTTTGTTATGCATGAGTTAAGGGGGAGCTTTTATGAAACTTATCTTTTAATCCATGCATATATAACTCCATGAGTTTTGTCATCATCAAAAACAGGGAGATTGTTGGCCCGACGGCCCATCACTCTAGTTTTGATGATGATTAACTCATGTAGTTATAGTACTAATGATCTTGTGTTTAGTATCAGATATTTGGTTAAGATCTTAGTTGGTGTTTAGCTTCAACAAAGGATTTAAAGTCAGAGTTTTGGAGCTAGTACGTGTTGATTCAAGAGCTCGCGCATCAATTGCATCAAGTACTCAAGAGGAGTCTAACTCATTGGATCAAGATTTGGACCAAGTCAAGAAGGAGAAGAAGACATTCAAGAGAAGATTTTCAAGAAGACTTGTGTCATGTTTATAAGTGTCAAGATTTTGTTTTTAGATAAAATGTAAAGGATAGATTAGTTGGTGGATTGCTCAAGTTCATATACACTCACACACAAGATTTATATGTGTTTTCATAAAAGAGTTTTCGTTTTGAAACATACCGTTTGATTTTTAAGATTAAAAATATACATGTGTTTTATCAAAATATTTTAGAGTTTACTATCAAAAACTTAGATATTTCATCATATATGTGTAGTGGATTATATCCATACACACTAAGCTTTAAAAGTGTTTAGAATATCTTGTTTTTATATTTGAAAAAGTTTTGGGAAAATCATTTTTGAAAAATACAGGTTTTGTTTAAGGCAAAACTTATATATTACAAAAATAGTTCAAAATGTTTGTAATATGTTTTGATTTTTAATCAAACATGCTTGTATTTCAAAGTATATCAAAGAACTTATTTTTTGTAGAATTTATGAGAATTTATGGGATTTTATCGAAAGAAAAAGACCAAATTTTTAATCTCTAAACCTGTATTCTGGCCTTCTGCCAGTCGACCGCACGGTTGATCGAGTCAGAGGTCGGTCGACCGACGTGCACAAACATGCATGGTCTTGTTTGCTGGAGGGCCGGTCGATCGCTAGAAAGTTCTGCTCTCTGGATCTGGCCCCGGTTGACCGGGCGGTCGACCGGCAGAGAGCTTCTGCTCTCTGTATCTAGGCCACGGTCGACCAGTGGCTCAATGGTCGGAAATCTAACCGTTGGCGGATGACCGACCGGTCGACCGACAGCAGCGTCAGCTGCTGATTTGGACCCCAACGGCTAGATTTTGGAGGCCTATAAATTGGGGTTCCATTGGACTGTTTTCTACAAGATTTGAAGTGGGATTTCAAGCTAATTTTTCATACATCTTTTAGTGTTTATCTCCACTTATTTAAGAGCCAATATTTCCATATCAAAAGGAGAGTTTATCAAGAGTGTTTTCAAAAGAGTTTTCTTGAGTTTTTCACCACAATCCATCCAAGTTTTTCTCACACATATTTGAGATTTCCATTGTCATATCTATCCTATAGGAGAGTTGTTGTGAGAGTGTTTTAGGTGATCAAAGTGTTGTGATCACCAAAGTGGTCTACTTTGTATTTGAGGAGGCGGACTTGCGGGTTCGCGTTGTTTCGAGTTCTAGTGAGAGCTTGGTGTAGAGGTGCGGCCTTGGCAAGCTAGTGTGCTTGCGGTGTGTAGTTCTTGCGCGAACAAGAGAGGAACTAGTGAGTCCAAGGAGTTCTAGTGTGAACTCGTTGTAGGTGTTGCGGCATTGAGTGATCCGGTCGGATTGATTTTAGTGGAAATCCTTCATAGTGTTGAAGGTGGGGACGTAGAGCAAGGGTGCTCGAACCTCGAAATAATTCCGCCGTGTTTGCGATTGCTCTCTCTATCTCTCACTTGTGTTTATATCTTGCATGCTCTTATTGTTCATATTCATTACTTGCTTGATATACTTGCGCTTAAATTGATATATGCTTGGGGATTGTTTGCTCGCACTTGTATTCAATCAAGAGAGCCATAGTGGCACCTCAACTCTTATCTAGAGGAATCTTGAGGAGATAGTTCAGATCCCTTCACCGAGAATTCGGCTACACTCTTAGGTTACACCTTGTGTATCTAGCTTAATATTTTTTTAATTTGCGTAAATAGTTTTAATTCCGTATTAATTCATCATTAGATTAGCTAGTCACCTATTCACCCCCCTCTAGGTGATTTCACAAATTTGGCGCCAAAATAGAGTGGAGTTTAACTCCATTTTGTTGATATTCCAAAAAGACAAACTCTCAGACAGCTCTTTAACCAGTCTGAACGATATCTAACTTGTCGACATTTATAAAAGATAAGTTATGTTGACGACCAGTTCCACCCACCCCGAGGGGCAAAGCAGAAACTTGGACCTTGCTGATCCATGTAATTGTTCATAAAAAGTGCATATTTTTAGTCACATTTTCATATTTATTTTTATTAAGCACTGCTATTTAATTTATTTATTGTTTAGTAATGTGCATGCCTTCACAATCCAAGAGAAAGTCCAAAAGAGGCCCAAAATCGTACAATTATCATGAAACAAAGATTAATTGGGAACATAAAGAAAGCTTCTAGTCTATTCCATTTAAATTTGAGTTTTAAATTATTTAATTTAAAAAAACCTAGAGAAGGAAAAGGATAGAACAAGATAAACTCTCATCTTAATTGAAGATAAAAGTGGACTTCTATTCAAATTCTGGTTGCTTGCACCACAAGTCAGGGGAGAAAATTTGAATTTAACTCGGATTTAGAGATAACTTGATCTCCAAGTTATCTAGGAGATCGAAATATTTCAAAATTCGGGATCAAACGAAGATTCTGAGGATAAATCTTCACATGAAAGGACGACACGAAGCCATGCGCCAAAGCCCGTGACCAAACTCCCACAAAAAATCCGCGACAAGCCCTTTTTTGTAGTGAAAATGCGACAATCCTGAAAAACACCTAGAGGGAGGGGTGAATAGGTGTAAGTGCTAATCTAGTGAACTAAATGCGCTAGATGCGGAAGCTAATGCAAATCTTGCACAAACTTAATACAACACAACAAGTGTAGCCGAATTTCCCGTGAAGGACTCTGGACTAACTCCTCTTGATTCCCCTTGAATGGGTTGAGGTGCTATGTAAAGCTCTTGTTGGTTAAGTATAAGTTAGGCACACACACAAGCAAGCCAAGCAAATAAGGATGAATAGCAATATGAATATATGCAAGGCAACACAAGCAAATAGATATGTATGATATGAATATGAAATATGATGCTTTGCACAAATAAATAAGAGAGAGAGTTAGAGAGTCAAGTGGATCAAACGCAAACACAATGATATGTTTCGAGGTTCGAGCACCTTGCTCTACATCCCCGCCTCATCACCGTGTAGGATTTCCAATCCACTATAACGTCCACCGAGGACTCCCACCGAGGGAACCTTCACCGAGAAGGATTTTTACAGCAAGGTACCGAACTCCTCTCTCAAACAACCACCTCACTCCTCTCTCAAAGTATACATACATATCCAAAACACAACGAGTCTACAAAATATATGCATTAAGGCACGTGGCTCAAAAGGATAAACATGCATATCTAATAGTTTGGACAAGATAGACATATACATGAAGTTAAACAATTAAACACAAAATCAATAAAAACTAAATCTTCCTCCAAAACAAATTTCATTTCATGGTATATGTATGAATTGTCAACACAATAAGTATACATACATATCCCTAAACACAATTGAGTCCATATATAGATTTGTATGAAAGGCAAATGACTCAAGAGGTATACATGTATATCTTAAAGTTTAGCAATACAAACATATACATGAAGTGAAAACTCATAAAACAAATCCAAAATGGAATACAAGTTTGAAATGTACGAATCATCAAAACTAGACTATACTAGCACATCTAATGGGTTCAAATAAGCAATCAAGCCCAACATATATAGATTTATTTGTGGCCCACTATATGTACAATTATAAGTCCTAGTCTTAATGAAACTAACATCTAAACATATATTCAAATCATGTAGCATAAAAACAAGATAAATTCAACATGATAAACAAAAACATGATTATTATGAATATCTACATATTATTAGAAATATGATATACGCAATATCAACCAAATAGTGAGAACACAAAAGAATTTATCCATATTAAACATGGGTGTCTCAAAATGACTAAACATGTATATCACAAGTCTAATAAGCATGGCATTTTCATACTAATCACTAAACAATGAAACATGCTATGAAAGATAAACATGGAAAGCATGTAAACAATAAATAAGGAGTTAGAGATTTGATACCAAAACCAATGAGGGCACCGCTCTAGTTCTCCAAAACAAAGGTGGTCCTCTCCACCAAACCTTCCCTTGAAAGTGATGCATCCAATTGATTTCCTTTAAGTCCGGAACGCATCCACTCCAAGGTGTCATCACTCTCACGTCATGTGAGAGCCCACACCTACATCAAATAAAGAGGGGTGGTCTTTGGCACCCATATATTTTTGGGTCCATGGGAGTTAGTCTCATTTCTAACCCAAACAAATTCTTTGCTAAATTAGGAGTATGTAATCTATCATAGCAAAATTTAGCAAGGTGGCCCTTACGTCCACAATGTGTACAAGTGTACACATGAGCATACTTGTGATGGGTGTGTTCGTGAGGAGCATGTGTATGCCGTGGAGGGTGTGCATGCATAAAGGATGGAACTTGTTTCTTTCGAACCAAGGATTCCAGCGTGTATGATTCATGGCACATTGGCTTATAATGGAGCCCAAACAATCTACTCTCTTCTTTAACATACAAATATCATCATTAATCTTAGAAGAAGAGGTACATGTATTAGGTAGACTAGATGAAGAAGCTGCACTAGCATGACAAACAAGTGCATCCATCTTATTTTGCAAAATAATGTTTTTCTTTAAACAAACATTCAACTCATTTGAAATAGAAATAATTTTATTTTTCAAAGCAACATTCTCCTTTAAAACAAAATCAACTTTTGAAGACAAATTTTCATTTTTCTTCAAAAGAACATGACAATCATTTTTATTTTTCAAAAACTCATTTTCTTTAAGTGCAAGATCAAGTTGAGATTTTAATGAATCCTTTTCATTAGAAATCTCCTCCTTTTCTTGCAAAATAACATCAAGTCTAGCAATCAATTTTTATTATCATTGTTAATGCCTAGACTCTTCTTTTTCAAAACATCATATTTTTCAATAAGTTTTTCACACACAATAGAAAGTTCTTCATTAAAGCATGGGGATCAACAAAATCATTTGAAGAACTAGCACAATCATCTCTACTAGTTGAGACTCCGAATGTACCTCAAGGGAGTCATTCCCTTGGACCATTAAGCATTGAGAGTCGGATTCTCCACTAGACTCCTCCGATTGATTTGGCAATTGAAGCTTGGAGGTGGTGGTGGTTGTCAACATGTTCCACACTGCAAATGCGGAATCAAAGTTAGAAGCAAGTAAAAGATATTCTTTATTTAATGTGCTTCTAATGGCCTCTAGGGCTTGTGCATTGGCCCCTACATGCTTGCGATCTCCAAGATAGCATTTCTTGGTGGCCGCAAGAAAGACATGCAAACCTAGGGTCTTTAGGTACATGGACATCCTATACTTCCAAACAACAATGTTGAAAGGATCAAAGCTAGGTGGGGTCATGAAGTCCATGGTAAACTATATGTGTGCAAGCAAACAAATGCAAACAATAGATTAGCAATCAAATGGATCTCACTCCTAGGATGTTAAGCCTAAGTATCAGGAGCACTAGCTCTGATACCAATTGAAAAACACTTAGAGGGGGGTGAATAGGTGTAAGTACTAATCTAGTGAACTAAATGCGCTAAATGCGGAAGCTAATGCAAATCTTGCACAAACTTAATACAACACAACAAGTGTAGCCGAATTCCCCGTGAAGGGCCCTGGACTAACTCCTCTTTATTCCCCTTGAATGGGTTGAGGTGCTATGTGAAGCTCTTGTTGGTTAAGTATAAGTTAGGCACACACACAAGCAAGCCAAGCAAATAAGGATGAATAGCAATATGAATATATGCAAGGCAACACAAGCAAATAGATATGTATGATATGAATATGAAATATGATGCTTTGCACAAATAAATAAGAGAGAGAGTTAGAGAGTCAAGTGGATCAAACGCAAACACAATGATATGTTTCGAGGTTCGAGCACCTTACTCTACATCCCCGCCTACACCACCGTGTAGGATTTCCAATCCACTATAACGTCCACCGAGGACTCCCACTGAGGGAACCTTCACCGAGAAGGATTTTTACAATAAGGAGTACCGAACTCCTCTCTCAAACAACCACCTCACAACCGAGGGGTAGGCCCGTAGCCAAAACACCACAACACCTCTACCGAAGAGGGTTTACAAACTAACTCCACCTCTCACTAGAGGGAGCAAACCAATTACCCGATCACCTCTATCGAAGAGGGATTCAACAAAAGCAAGGGTGTACAACTTGGAGGTTTAGCAACCTCAAACATTTCTCTCTTTTCTCTTTTTCACAAAAACAAGATCCTAAATAGATTAGGATAGAGATAGCTCAAGTATGGAAATCAAGATGTTTTTGGAAACAAGCAACAAAGAAAATACTTGGGAAAACTCTTGTAAAAGATAGAGAATAAAAACCAATACAAATATCCAAATTCCTATTTTCTTTGATTTTCCAAAAACCCAAAACAATAAAGATGGAATCCTTTTAGCTCAAAAACTCTTTTGAAAACTTGTTTAAACACTAAACAAACTCTGAAATTTTTCTTGTCAAAAGTCTTGTCAAAACAGCCCAAGAGATGGGGTATTTATACCTCCATCAGAAAACTAGCCGTTAGGCTGATGTGGCAGCCTGACAGGCTGACGGTCGACCGGCCCGGTCGACCGCCAACGATCAGAAATGTGACCGTTGGGCAACCACGGTCGACCGGCCCGGTCGACCCAAACAAACAGAGAGCACTGCTCTCAGACCCGGTCGACCCGGACGGTCGACCGTCCTAGTGTCTCCAAACGTGCACAGATTTGTGTACGTCGGTCGACCGGCCCGGTCGACCGACTTCAGCCAAGTCGACTAGGTCAGTTGACTTAGTCGACTGATTGAAGCCTGGAACAGAAAACTGGGTCAGAAAAATAGTTTAAAAATATTTTGAAAAATCTTTTAAGTCTTCTAAAAATCCACAAAACTTGTTTTAACATTTTATATTAAAACACAAACTTGTGATAAAAATTTCAAGACATATATCAATCATATCAATTCATTTTTGAGTCTTGCAAATTTTATAAAAAACAAAACTTGTATTTTTGTCAAACTTGATTTTTCAATACATGAATAGGAAAGTCAAAATAAGTTTGTATAGGAAGTGTAAGCATGTATGTATAATTAGAGTACATCTAGTATACATATAAATCATGTAAACTTGTTTTGATCTACTATTCATGAAAACCAAATTCAAAACATAAAACTTGTGTGTGTTGTGCACTTGAGCATATCAACTATACTAAGCTTTACAAATGGATCTAAAAACACACTATCTAAACTATGGATACCTAAGTCTTCTTGATGATCTTCATCTTCAAGTTGACTTGCTCCAAAACTCCATCCATGGGTTAGGCAATGTATGATCTTGATGCTTGAGCCCTGAAATCACTATGAAAAGCTTCTAAACTCCTTGTTGAAGCTAATCACCAACTAATATGTTGGTTAATGATCTGAAACTTAAACAACACAAGATTATTAGTAAACATAACTACATGAGTTAATCATCATCAAAACTAGGGTGGAAGGCCTTTGGGCCAACAAATCCTTGGCTCATGTGCGTTGAGTTGGGAGGTGTTCTACTGAGACTCTACTTCTAAGATCTTTTATAAATATCCCTGAAGAGCAACAGAGGAGAGGCATCTCAGAAGCTCAAACTTAGGGTTTTTTAGATCTATTTTCTTTCTGAATTTTCATTGTATTTTCTATTTTTTTTATTTTGAAGGAGATTTGTAAGGAGGAGAAACCATTGTAATTTGAGGTGACAGATCAATACAATGTGCTTTCATTCTTTTCATATCTCCTTTGTTATTTACTTGTTTTTTGTTTTTTATTTTGCTTTCTTTATTTCTTACGTTCTTTCAGCCATTTTTATTATGAGTAGCTAGATTTGTTTTCTCACAGCTTGCTAAAACATCACCACCAATACATCTAGTTTCTAGTGGATAACCAGATTAAATCGTATGCATGCCTACTTCAATCCTTGTTTTTGAAGACACATTAGGATAAGCAACTCGGTCAAATATTTGCTAATACTTCTTAACTGTTTTTCTTAATTTATGTTTGATGAAGATTTAACGTTAAACTTTAATTAGTGTTATTTCAAATAGGGTTAAGATTTGCTAAGTACTTTCTAATAATTTTTTCTTACTTTATACTTGATTGACAACATTGATATTGTAACGTTAAAACTTGGATGGTGTTATTTCAAATCATAACCTAGTTTCTATTCTATGTATATTGCTTGATTTTGTGGTAGAATATAATGTTTAGGGTTTGAAGCGAAGTCATTATTTATTGGGCATTAGCATGTAAGGTGATTGATTATTAGTAAGTTATGAACCTTTCTTTTAGATTAATTCTTTATCCACATACAATCCATCCCTTATTTTCTATGTTCTTTAAACAGAAAAGATAATAAGAAGGCAATAATACTGAAAATCTTCCATCGCATCTCTCCCTGAGGATAGACCCGTTTAGTTTTTACTACAACGAATTAATTGTGAGAAAACAGAAAAATCTTTCAGCCCTACTTTTTATTTTTTACTCTCCTTTCTCTGTCAATCAAAATTTTGGCACCGTTACATGGGAGGGAACAATATATTGTTTTCTAACTAAATTCTTCTCTGTTTGTGTGTACAAGGACAGTTACAAGAAGTTAGCATTTGCAAAGGATTAGAAGCACTTTATAACCATTGCTCTAAAAGGCAGAACACTAGAAGCTTTAGGAAAGCAGCGCAAACGCGGCCAAAACCACGAAAATGCGACAATCCCATTAAGTTAGGATTCTATTTTCTTCTGCAGTTATTGAACATGAGTTCTGTATCTGTTGCAATTGTTAGATTTTACTGGAACTTATCTGGACACTGTTTCTAACAATAACATAATTCGTGATTAAAATTTAAAAAGCCGCATAGATTTGCATTTAGGTATTCGTCTATTTTTATTTTAAATTTTCAATTACTGTCGAAGAGTGCTAGAGATCGAGATTTTAGTCCACTATGTCTCGTGTCAATGAATTCACTAAGAAGGTTTCAAGTATAGTCCACCTGTCCCGAATTCACAGTATTATATTGCTCGATTTTATTCGTGTTTTATGATCTGATGATTTGTTTGTTATTTATTGTTGATTTGTGTTATCTTCCCTGAAACTCAAGTTTTGGGGGGATTGTTGAATGTGTTTTGAATTTGGAGGGAAAACTTGAGTTTCTATCTTATTTGGCTTTGGTTTAATCGCACATTGAATAGGAGTGGGAGGTTGAGTAGTATATATACTAACTCCTCCCATGCTTATTGTTATGAGTGTTGGGTCATGGGCCACATCCCCACATGCGCGCGCGCACGTCGAACCGAACCAGGCCAGATTCAGGTTCGGGTGGCGCGCGCTCACGACATGCGAACACGAATGTAGTTTGGTTCAGGGGTTCTTGAACCTGAAAGTTTTTTGTTTTGATTTTATCCGTTAATATTTTTTAATTTTTGATTTAAAATTCTGTTGAGCTTTTTCGGATAGAGTTAGACCCGTTCAAAGAGAATCAGATCTGCACGTTGCAACAATTTGCACGATCGCTCGATTCTCTAGAGGCTGTTACAAACAGTAAGATCGGCAGAGGGCTCTGCACGCATCTTTTACATTAAATAGTAATCTGTCCTGTTTTCCCCTCAAATTTCTTACAAGTATTCTGCTGGAAAATTGTGTTCTTACGTTCAGATTTTGGTGCTTTCTCAACGCTATTATTTTTATTTACGGGCAACGAATCTCCGTCTGAGTAGAGGTCTGACTCATCGTCCTGAGTTTAGTGCTCGTGTACTATCAGGAGAGTTTTTACCGTTAGGAGAGGAGCTCATTTCAAGGTCTGGACGAGTGACCAGTCATATTTCTTATAGGGCAGTGCGTCTGCACAACTACGTCACCCCAGGCCAGCCTTTCATTTTCTTTTAATTCTGTATTTCGGTTGCATGCTTAGGACAAGTAGTTTATTAGATTTAAAAAATTTATATTTGTTACATGTTTTTAAATCAAGGAAAATACTGTTAAATTTCCTACAAGATCATCACTAATCTCATAAACATATATTTAATTAAGTTAATAGCCCACATACAGAGCACATCATTACTCTTTGTCCAGTAGCCACTCTACCAGCAAGAACTGCACAAAAGGGTGGAACTAGTCCATGCCCTGAGTGAGAGGGACCCTTGCTTTCCAACTGTGCTTCCAAAGTTTGACACATCCACTTTCAATTAGCAAACAAAACCCATAAACTCTTTCTTAATCATGTCCTAATACTAACAAATCCAGCTCGGACGGCCGTCGTCTCGAGTCTCAACCGATAACACGGTCGATCTGACAAGGCGATAACGACGAAAACCAACCAATGAGGGCAGAGACCTCATCACCCCTTGGGCCCTCTGATGGTGATGCAGCATGGCCATTCACACAGTGAAGAGGCATTAGGCCTAAAAACCTGACATGAAGGTCTTAATCATGGTCCTAAGAGGTGACCACAGTGCCTGATAGTTACACCCTGCTCCCATTTTTTTTGAAAGGGAGTGTGTTAGGAATTTAGCATTTTCACATGGCAAGTGTGTGGTCCCTTTGATATGATCTCACTCTCTCTCTCTCTCTCAAGGTTCTTGTGTGAGCCTTTTAGCTCTTTCCCATAGTGGAGGGCTGAATCTAATGAGCAAGGGCAGCATCCATTATTCCCACCTGCACACTGAGAGAGAGAGTGACTCTTTTTCTCTCTTTTCTCAATTCTTTTGCCTGTGCTTTTCTCAACTCAATCTCTAATGTTTTAAAGCATCTTTTGAGGTGGGGTATGTGCAAAGACACATGGGGGTTGTTGTCTCAAAGAGCTTTATTGGGGAAGCATTCACAGGGTCCTGCTCATTGTATGGATTGGATCAAGGAAACAAGTGGGCATTTTTTTCAAAACCTTTGCCTAAATGCTTGATTGAGACTTATCTTGTGCTTGGTTTTTTAAAGAACAAAAATATATTGGAGAATGATCCAACTAATCTCAAAAGGATATCATCACTCAACCATGAATTTGGATCTTTCCCTGGCACAAAAGATGCCAGCTTGAATTTGAAACTGGCAAATGAAAACAGTAAATAGAGCAGGTCCCATGCTCCACATAAAAAGAAAACAGCTGTTTTTAGAGGAACAACTGGCAGCAATATATGTTTATGTGCTCAATTTGACAAGCCAGCCAATGAAACCTGATGATATCAATCTGTATTTGTTAATCATAGCACTAACACCTGATCAGCTGAAGATTATAATGGAATGTCAAGGAATAATGAGAGGACCCCACAAATAATTCAGTCAAACAAAGCAGATATAATCACACCTGCAGAAGAATATATGGCAACTACCAAACTCCAATAATGTGATGAAGTCACATCATCAACTAACATTTTTGATAAGACTAAAGTAAATAATACTGTTTGCATATGCTATGTTAACAAGATAATATCAATGTCTCCAAAGTCTATTTTCTCAACATTTTTACTGACATATCCAACTTCTGTCTATACTTCAAAAAGGAAAAAAGTTTTACACTTTCAGTCCTGAGCATCAAGGAGATTTTGCTTCTGTAAGACATAAACAAGTATAAATAGCTTTCTATTTCATCTAGCTTCTGTGTCAAACTTTGCAACCATCCTCACAGAATATTTGAGTGGAGAAAGCTTCTGTTGTTTAGTTGGCAGGAAAAGCGCTTGAATTTTGTAATTGGAAGTACTTTACTGTGAAACTTTTTAGTTGTTTGGGAGGGAGACCTCTATATCTCTACAATCTACCATGTGCTGTATCTTCTTTCTTTATACAACTGTGTAAATGTTGTTTCCTACACGAGGAGACGCGAAAGGGCTATCCGGCAGTTCAATTTGGCTGCTGCAGAGCAAAAGAAAAACAATAATATTGTATTAAATCAGACGTTTTGATGAGATCTCATCCGTTAAAACTTTGAATCAGTGAATGCTTACCTGTCAAGATCATTGAAACTTTTTGCAGTTTGTAGAGGTTTATCATCACTCCTAGAGCCATTGTTTTGAACAAAAGGCAAAGAGTTGAAATGTTCTGTTAACAGATAAGAAATCAGTGTTGGAGCATCTGAAAAGTAAAATTGAGATATACTACCAAAATTGTTTGCTTGTGGATCTTACCAGCTGGTGTTTTCAAATCTTCCATCCCATAATTGAAGAAGGAATGAGGTGTCAGCCGCTTAGGGGTCAGCTGCAGCCTGAGGAGGCGCGCTCTCTCAAGTTCAAGTTCATATTCTTGCTCTTCCATCAGTTGTTTCTTCAGTAAGCTGGAATCTTCATATAGTCTTGGAACTGAATGGGCACAAGACAGCAATGGGAGCTCTTTAGAATTACAATTACAAGAAACTATTTAATTTCACCAAATGTTATGATCTATGGTCAATGGCCAAGATTCTTACTTATGTGCGGTTCAGGTTCCATTTCAAAATATTGTGGAGGATAGTATATTGGAAACTCTGATCTCTCTGTGAACTTTCTGCATTTCAAATAAAAGAAGTTTCCGTATCATGAAAAAACTAAAAAAAGAAATTGACTATTGACCAAATAATTTTAGGACAACCATCATAAATCTCCTATTTTGTTTGCAAAACGACTACATTCAATTTAGTAAGTCTCAACCAGTACAATAATTGAGCACACCTAACCACATTAACACAACATATACATGGCATTAAGAGAACACATCATGGAAAAGTGCACAAAAACACATTCTCAGATTGCATTTAAACGCACATTAAAACAACAAGATGCTTCAGGATACTAGAGACCTTGCAATTTGTTTATTTTCATTGTTTAAAAAGAACAGTAGCTGAACATATCAACGAATGAATAATGCAATAATGAGCAAAACTGAGTTGAAATCTCCATAAAATGAAGAATGCTTCAAAGAAATGCATTGCAAAGCCAAAGCAAAGCTACAAGCAGAATGAATGCACATATTTTAAATGATTCCACAGGCAGTATAATTATTTATCTGCAATCTATATTCATCCCTCAACAAACTAGCTGACTCATTTCATGTCATTGAAAATGCAAAGTCATGGTTTCAAAACTATATGGAGGTGCATCTTAAACCATTTTCAAGACCATCTAATCAAGGTCATACACCAAGTGTGAAGAATGTAACTCTAACATAATCTACAATTCCACAGAAAATAAGACTAAAGGGGGATTAGCTAAAATTAAAATAAATCTCAACTATATTTACCTGTCATACATCCTCGTTTTTTCCTTGTAGGGCTTCACCAGAACACGGGAGCCGCAGATGTGATGTGGATGCCCCTTTGATAGAATAGTCCTCACAGTCTCCGGATGGTGGAAGCTCACAAAACCAAACATCCGTTTTTCTTGACGGGGAATCCTCACATCCCGAACAGGACCATATTGCCTAATTACAATGAAAAATGCAGGAACCACATAAATACATACAGCAGTTTACTCAAAGACTATCAAAGTAAAGGGGCGGAAATTCACATGAAATAGTTCAAAACATCTTCATCAGTAAACGAGCTTTCAGCAGGGAATGTAAGATAGATTTGATGTGAACTAGAAAGTGCAGCTCCCGAGTCATTTCTCTCATTCCTATACTCATACTTTGGAGCATCCTCTGCAAGCACAACTGCGTGCTGCCCATGTGGTCTGAAATTCAACCAAAACATAGACAATGTCAACAATTAGCATTCCAACCAAATAGGAATACTTGATACACAGCATTTAGACTAAATCAAATTTAAGAAGATATAGATATGACCATTGAGATCATAGAAGCACTACCTGTCGATCAGCCGTATACTATTCAGCCGAGCAAGCAACTTCGTGAGGCTTAAGCCAGCCTTCCCATGTCTCTGACTCTCAGTGAGGTATCCCTCAGCCTGAAGAGTCTTCCCATACTTCTCAAGGTACATCGAAGGCAACGAGGCAATCGAAACAGGCATTCCTTTCCTCACTTTCAATAATTCACTGATCTCAACTTCTAATTGCTCAAGCGACCCAAGGGAGAAAATGTGGTCATCATTAAGCAACTCATTTGCGTTCAGACCATATAGCTGCGAGAGGCCATCGGAAGGGCCTCCCCATGAAAGTACTTACAATAGTTGCCATGCCTGCAGTGCCCTTTGTAAAAGTAATGACAAGCTTTGGTTGGGAACTCCGGAAAGCCAGTAGGTGATCTCAAGTTAGTCCTCGAACACAGACCTCCACCAAGTTGGCCATCTGGGTAGAGGTAATTACCCGAATAACTGAGACCCAACATGTTGATTGTATTCAATTGATATTCCAATCCCGCTATCTCCGATTGGGTTTGAAGGAGTCTATTGAAATCATTGCAAGAAGAAGGTAGAAGATCAGTTGGGCTATGAGGTGGCAAATTAGGTGCTAGAACTCGACAGCTTGAGGGTGATGAGAATGGCCGGGAAATGGTCTGAGGCTGCAGGTATTGGGGAGATTGATCAGTTTGTATTGGACCGGGAATGATGGGCTTGGGGGACGAGGAAAGATAAGCTTTGGCTTCATTGATGAGTGCGTGGATCTGTTGCTCAGTCCCAAATGCATATTCCATGATTTCTTGATGGGTATAGTTAAGAAGAAGGTATCCTATGATCTTGGTAGCATTCTCAGGCTCAATGGTTTGGATTTTTTCAAGAACAATATTAGTACATTCAGTGACTTCCATTTTCTATGCCAGTTTCTGCACACACAAGAGACGAAGAACCATTACATAAAAAACTTTAAGCCATCACAGAACTATAGAGTAGAATTTAGGCTTCAGGAAAAATTCTACAGAGAGAATATAATAAATAATAAAAAATAAAGGATTGAAGGAAAAGACCAGCCACTGAAAAAGTATTCATAGTCCTATTAAACTTTCATCATCTTAATTATGCCAACCCTAGTAAATAAACAGAGCTGGTAAAGGAGCAACCTTTTATCTAAAAAGCCTAAGAAATAATGATTCTAACTACAACTACAACTAAAGGAAGAAAAAGGTGCAGAGAAAAAAATAGAGGAAAATGTAGTTTTCTACTATATGTTGCTCTGTATATTTAAGATTTCTCCTATGAAACCCTAGGTTTTGAACTTAAGTACATCATACCTTTTTCCCCCACTCAAAACAATAAAAAACCATCATCTAATACTCAGAAGAATCCCTTTAAAAGAAATAATACCTTCAAAAATACTATTGGAGCCCTATGTATATCTTTTGCATACAGAAATTTTTTTAAAAAAAAATTACTGAACTGCTATTTTTTTGGTCAAATCTTTTCAAAAGAACAAAAAAAACCCAAACGTTTAAAAAGAAAAATTAAAGTAAAAAAGAAAGAGAACAATGACCCATGTCTATTTTACCAACATAAACCACAAAATAAGAGAAACCCATCTCCAAAATCCGAACTTTTGCAAAGAAAACCAATCAAGAATACTTCTTGAACACAAATCTGAAGGAAAACCACAACCACCCACAAACCCATCTGCAAAGATCATATTTTTACAAAACTAAGACACAGGAAACAGAGAAACAGAAAAGAAAATGCAAGCATATACCAAGAATCTAAAGAGCAAGTTACTTTGCTTTGCTCGAGTGAGGGACTCACTCTGTTGCTTTGCTCTGCTAGAGTGAGGTTGGTCTCTTGGGAGTACCTACTAGTTTCTCACATCCCTGCAGCAGAGAGACGACAACATCTTTAAGCCCAGCCCAGGAGAGGTCATTATATAAAGAGCGCGTTTTGTTCAAACCAAGGTGAAAAAAAAATAAAAGAGATAAATAAACAAATAAAATACTAAACTTTTTCTTAATGTTTCCAAATAAGGTCATTATTCACTGAAATGACAAGTGTGCCCCTGAAGATTGACACCAATACTCTCCCATCAGCCATCACACAACAGACAGAGGTGGCACAGTGCATGGGGCACACCTGGCTGGCAACAAGCGTAAGGGCATAATTGTAATTAATGGGGTTCCGTGTGCTATTCAGGCTGCTGGAATGGTGGGATTACGGTGGGCTGCGTGGGGGACGGCTACCAAAAACTGCCCAAAAAACAGAGGGATTTGAAGAGATTTTCAGGGTTAGGGTTGAGATTTTCCGGGCCCGGGTCCGGGTCCGGGTCCGGATCCGGTTTTTTAGGGTTAGAGTTAGGGTCAGGGTTGGAAATATAGATGTGGGCTTTTCGTGCAAATGTCTTATTCTTGTGATTTGAGCCCAAATATAACTGGTATGATCAGATATTGATATATATCATATATACAATTTCTTTTAAAAAAACAGCACAGTGAGCTAAGTCTAGGGACGAATCGGGTTGATTCGTCCCATTGGCTAACGAATCCGTTACGAACCCGTCTCGTAACGAATCCAAACGAAACGAATCAAGTAATCGGGGAACGAATCGGGTCACGATTATGAATCGGGTCTCTTCACCCGATTTGTTATCCGATTCGCCGAGACAGGTTGGACCGATCTCAGATTTTATTATTATTTTATTTTTAAAATTTTCAAATTTATCACGACAAGCAGTTTTTTGAGCTGTTGAGGGCTAAAAAAAATAAAAAAACAAAATAGGGGTCTGAAACTAATTTTCCCGTCTCACATATATAATAATATAGGACTTTTAAAAAAGAAAAAAAAAGATGAGGGTTTCCCCGACCCGATTCCTCCCGTGATTCGTCACGGGACGACTCTGACCCGCCCCGTTTAAATGAGACGGGTCAATTCGGTTTGACCCGCTTCTAAACGGACGGGTCCGGGTTGACCCACAACTCACTCGCCCTGTGCGACTCAAACGGTTCGCACAGGGCGGGGCAGGGTCGACCCGCCCCATCAGCCATCCCTAACTAAACCTCGTTTGTCATTATTTGTTTTAATAAATAAATGTCAATATAGAATATAGATGTGAACACTGAGAACAGATGAATGAAAATTAGATTATAAATTTCTATTGTGTAATTAATTTGCAACCATGTTTTTTTTAACTTTTTGTGTTTGTGGAGGGAATAATGAATGGCGTTGGTTTTTACCATAGAGTTACACTTGGAACAATTGGCGAAAGAATAAGAAGTTTTAGTAGGAAACTAAAGTTACAATTTTTTTTCTTGAGTTGCTAGTCAAGTCAGGTTGACTCGAAAATATACACAGCTCTACTTAAAATTTAGAGACCCAACAAACATTTTTCACCCCTTCAGACCTCCTCCAGTTCAAACCCGACAAAATGTGAGCCATAAACGCATTTATTAAATACTTTTCTAAATTTACTGACATTCAAAATTAAGTGGTAATCTAAGTACATACTGTTAATCTCACATTAAATATAAGTGGCCCACTACCCTATTTAATTGGATTCCTAATTAAAGTAAACTGATATTATGTATGCCCATATTAAAGTTACATTTGTATAATGTTTTAATAATCATGTGGGGTATAAAGTAACCATGATGGGTGGTTTTATCAAACATGATTACTTGCAAATGAGACCGACTTCTCTCCTCCTGTGAATGAAATCAAATTCCCTCCCTTGTTTTGAGGACTCCATCACTTTTGAGAATTAGGGTTTGTGATAAGAGAAGGAGACAGAGAGAAGAAGGTCATTGCAGATTAAAGTTAATTGCAGGATTAAAGAGAAGGATTAAGGTCTTCATCCATCTACCTTCCTCAATTCATCAATGGCTTCAGGTATGGTGAATTTAGTGTATTGTTTAATTATGTGTATTTAATTCTTGAGATGTTTTGATTCTAGATCCATGCTAATTTAATCCGCATGATAGTTTTAATTTCTAACATTTGGTATCAGAGCCATGTTTTTTTTTTAGAATCAATACATCTTGGTTTATGGATTATGGGAAATTAGGGTTTTTGATTAACAGTTCAAAAAATCAAATTTTGATCTTTTAATTGTAGAATTTTAAGAGGATTTAATAACCCTAATGTTCTGTTCAATTTCCTCTAATTGTACAATTAATTGGGATCAAATTTCAGGAATTAAAAAAAACCCCTAATTTTCCCTAATTTAAGACTTCAGTCGATCAAGCAGGAACTGCCTTTGATAACTGTTTTGTCGACTATTAGTCGACTAGCCCGAAACACTAGTCGACTAAGTCTTTTTCCAGAAAGTTAAGAACTCTTTGTTTCGGAACAGGAGTCGACTAATAATTTTGTATAGTCGACTAATAAAATGTATAGTCGACTTGATATTTGAGTAGTCGACTAAAAGGGTATAGTCGACTAATCCTTTTGTCCAAGTCGACTAACAGAGTGACCCGAAAGTTGAGAGCTCTCTGTTGACTTCAGGAGTCGACTTGATTTTTGAGCAGTCGACTAATAATAAGTATAGTCGACTTATTACCTTGACCTAGTCGACTAGACTTGATAATAGTTGATCGACATGACTTGACCCTAGTCGACTGGGTCTTCCACTATAGTCGACTTATATTGTTCCAAGTCGACTAGTAGTTTCTTGACCAGTCGACTAATGTTGGTCTAATTTCAATCATAAATGTATGTTACACATTTAAGTTATTGTGTTAATATTGATTGATGTTGGTCAAGTAATGAATTTAAGTATTATAGTATTACTCAAATAAAAGATTAGAGAATATTGTTGGTTAGTTTTGTATTCATACGGTTTATTGATTTAGTAGTTGCCAAAGTGACCTATATTAGTAAGCCTTATGAATATACAACTACAAAAAAGACTTGTCAATGAGGGTGACATTAAAGACAATAATATTCTCGATGGCGGTTATAGTTAGGAGATTGGGACTGGCCTAAAGGAAAGTCTCTTTCAAATAATTATGGACCGGGGTAGGGTAGTGTAATTTATGTAACTTAGTGGTGTAGAATTGGATACCCAAAGGTAACATGACTTACTGTCTAAGTGGCATAAATTATATTAGACCTACATAGGTGATAAAAGAATCTCACCTGAAGAGTGAACACTAGATATGCTTAGGTTTCGCCCAAAGGAGAAATCAAAGTGATATCAATAGTTCATCTTCATTAAAATTTAAAATTTTGTATTGATTCGAGGCCTTAATGTGAGCTTGTCCTATTTTGTTTCAGTGAACGTTCCCACTTTCCTTCACACTCATGCAACTAGCATTCCAGCCCTGGATGGTACAAACTTCTCTGAGTGGTTTGAACATGTCCAATTCACACTGGGTGTACTGGACCTTGATATGGCTCTTTTAGTAGAGAAACCTGATGAAGTGACTGCTGAAAGCACAGCAGACCAGGTTAGCCATGCCAAAACCTGGGAAAGGTCGAATAGACTCAGTCTCATGTTCATCAAGATGACCATAGCCAATAACATCAAGACTTCACTCCCACATACTACTAGTGCATCTGAACTTTTAACTGCTGTTAAAGACCGATTTAAGTCTGCAGATAAGTCATTAGCTGGCACCCTTATGGCTGAACTGACTACCATGAAATATGATGGTAGTAGAGGAGTTCAACAACACATTCTTATATGACTGATAAAGCTGCCAAGTTAGGATCACTGGGAATGAAAGTGGATGAATCCTTCTTGGTACAGTTCATCCTCAACTCACTTCCTCCTCAGTTTGGACCATTCAAGATTCACTATAATACTCATAAGGATAAGTGGAATCTGAATGAGCTGACTGGTATGTGTGTTCAAGAGGAAGTGAGACTGAGGCAAGAAGGGCATCACTCAGTGTTGGCAGTATCTCAAGGAGCTATCCATAAGAAAGGTAAATATGGAAGAGGTAAGAGGTTTCCACCAAAGAAATGGAATGAACCTGGGGAAAGTAGCCAGGGTCATGGAAAGACTTTCACTGTCAAATGCTACTTTTGTGGCAGAAAAGGACATGTGAAGAAGAACTGCAACAAAAGGAAAGCTTGGTTCGAAAAGAAAGGTATGAATCTTTCTTTTGTATGTTATGAATCAAATCTTGCTGAAGTTCCTTCTAATACTTGGTGGATTGACTCTGGAGCCACAACTCACATAACTAATTCAATGCAGGGATTCCTTACAACCCGGAAACCGAAGGAAAGTGAGAGATTTGTCTTTATGGGAAACCGTCTCAAAGTGGAGGTCGAGACTGTTGGTACTTACCGACTACTCTTAGAGACGGGTCATCAGATGAATCTTGAAGATACTTTTTATGTACCTTCGATTTCTAGGAACTTAATGTCATTATCCAAATTAGATGTTGTTGGATATTCTGTTTTATTCAGTTGTGGAAAACTCAGTTTAATGTATAATTCAATGTCGGTTGGACACGAAATTTTATGTGATGGTTTATATAAAATTTCATTGAATGATGAGTTTGCACAATCTCTTTTATCTCTGCATTCGAATGTTGGTATTAAACGTGGCTTAATTAATGAAAATTCCTCTATCTTGTGGCATAGACGACTGGGGCATATCTCTAGGGATAGAATTGAAAGATTAGTGAAGAATGAGATTTTGGATAACCTAAACTTCACTGATTTGTGTGTGTGTGTGGATTGCATAAAAGGAAAGCAAACCAAATACACCAAGAAAGGTGCCACAAGAAGTAAAGAGCTTCTTGAAATAATTCATACGGATATTTGCGGACCACTCTCCATTCCATGTTTTACGGGGGAGAGATACTTCATTACCTTTATAGATGATCTGTCACGTTATGGTTATGTGTATCTAATTCATGAAAAGTCTCAGGCTGTTGACATCCTTGAGGTGTTCATTACAGAAGTCGAGAGACAATTAGATAGAAAAGTTAAAATCATAAGATCAGATCGAGGTGGTGAGTTTTATGGAAGATATGATGAGTCAGGACAACATCCTGGCCCATTTGCCAAATTTCTAGAAAAGCATGGTATTTGTGCTCAATACACAATGCCAGGTACGCCTCAGCAGAATGGTGTTGCTGAAAGGCGAAACCGAACCCTTATGGATATGGTTAGGAGCATGATGAGCTTTTCTAATGTACCTAATTCATTGTGGAATGAAGCCTTAAAGACTGCTATGTATATCTTAAACAGGGTTCCTAGTAAAGCAGTCCCAACAACTCCTTTCGAGTTGTGGACTGGTAGGAAACCTAGTTTAAGACATTTACATGTTTGGGGTTGTCCAGCAGAGGCTAGAATATATAATCCACAAGAAAAGAAATTAGACTCAAGGACAATATCTGGGTATTTCATTGGTTATCCAGATAAGTCTAAGGGGTACAAATTTTATTGTCCTAACCTTAGTACAAGAATTGTTGAAACTGGTAATGCCAGATTCCTTGAGAATGGCGAAATTAGTGGGAGTGATGAACCAAGAAAGGTGGATCTTGAGGTGGTAAGGGTAAATATCCCAATACCCTTTCCTTCAAGAGAAATTGTTTCCCTCAGCTTGATCATCAAGCTGAGATACCAGAACAACATAATGATATTGGTTCACCACTTCATGAGGATATCGCCATTGAAAATATTGTAGAACCACCACAACCGGCAGCTTTGAGAAGATCTCAAAGGGAAAGAAGATCTGCCATTTCAGATGATTATGTGGTATATCTACAGGAGTCTGACTTTGATATTGGGATTAATAAAGATCCAGTTTCATTTTCACAAGCCATAGAAAGCAATGATTCTAGTAAATGGATTGATGCTATGAATGAAGAGTTGAAATCTATGGACCAAAACCAAGTCTGGGATCTCGTCGAATTGCCTAATAACTGTAAGAAAGTCGGGTGTAAATGGGTCTTTAAGACCAAGCGCGACTCCAAAGGCAATATCGAACGATATAAGGCCAGACTTGTGGCTAAAGGTTTCACTCAGAAGGAAGGCATTGATTATAGAGAAACCTTCTCTCCAGTATCAAAGAAGGACTCTTTTAGAATCATTATGGCCCTTGTAGCTCATTATGATTTGGAGTTACATCAAATGGATGTGAAAACAGCTTTTCTGAATGGAGATTTGGATGAGGAAATTTACATGGAGCAACCTGAAGGGTTCGCAAAGAAAGGAAAAGAACACTTGGCTTGCAAATTAAAGAAATCCATATACGGACTTAAACAAGCTTCCAGGCAATGGTATATAAAGTTTAATGATACCATTACCTCTTTCGGATTTACAGAAAACACTGTTGATCAGTGTATATATCTGAAGATCAGTGGGAGCAAGTTTATCTTTCTGGTTCTGTATGTGGATGATATTTTGTTAGCCAGTAGTGATATTGGTTTACTGTATGAAACTAAAAGCTATCTTACCAAGAATTTTTAGATGGTTATATGGGTGAGGCAACTTATGTTATTGGCATAGAGATCTTCAGGGATAGATCTCGAGGATTGCTAGGACTGTCTCAGAAAGGTTATATCAATCGAGTCTTGGAAAGATTTCATATGGAATTATGTTCAGTCAGTTGTGCACCCATTCAGAAGGGTGACAAATTAAGTGGGAGCCAGTGTCCTAGAAATGACTTAGAAAAGGGTCAAATGCAGAAAGTTCCGTATGCGTCAGCTGTTGGGAGCTTGATGTATGCACATACTTGTACCAGGCCAGATATCAGTTTTACTGTTGGGATGTTAGGAAGATACCAGAGCAATCCAGGAATGGAGCACTGGAAATTGGCAAAGAAAGTAATGCGGTATCTTCAGGGAACGAAGGACCATATGCTCACATATAGGAGATCAGATCAGTTGGAAGTGATCGGCTATTCGGACTCAGATTTTGCTGGGTGCCCAGATAGCAGGAAGTCTACCTCAGGCTTTATTTTCTTGCTAGCAGGTGGGGCAATCTCGTGGAAGAGTGTAAAGCAATCTATCACTGCTTCATCCACGATGGAGGCTGAGTTCATAGCATGTTTTGAGGCCACGAATCATGCATTATGGTTAAGGAATTTTATCTCAGCACTTGGTGTAGTTGATTCTATTGCCAGGCCGCTGAAGATATTTTGTGATAATACAGCAGCCGTTTTCTTCTCTAAGAATGAAAAGTACTCTAGTGGTTCCAGACACATGGAACTTAAGTACTTGATGGTTAGAGAAAGAGTTCAGAAACAAAGGGTGTCAATTGAAAGTATAAGTACCACTTTAATGGTTGCTGATCCAATGACCAAGGGATTGCCTCCAAAGACATTCAAGGAACATGTTGTTAGAATGGGTCTTTTGAGCAATCTGTAAATGTATGTTTTGGTACTTGTATAATTGACAATATTGCGCAATAAAAGTTTGTTTCTGTATTTCCTGTTATCTAATTATGTGTGCACATATTATGTATGGATGTTTGTTAAACAGGAAATGTCTTAACAAGACAATTACAGGGGTCATTTTGGTTATGGACTCAATTAGTAAGGGTTATCAATGTTGTGGTACATAGAAGGGAGTATGACATAGAAGTTGTATAACCGCTATGACTCGCATTGGTGGTCCAAGCTAATTGCAGTATTACAGTATTTCATGATTTGGGCTTATCAGTTGTTGTTTTTTAAAATTCGTGATCACGTGTCAAAGTTTTTTCAGTATGGAATCCAATGGAGTCAAAATATTTTGAAAATGAGTCTTTTCTTTTATTTGTTTTCTAAAGTTTTTACATAATCGGCTAGTGGTCCAAGTGGGAGAATGTTAATCTCACATTAAATATAAGTGGCCCACTACCCTATTTAATTGGATTCCTAATTAAAGTAAACTGATATTATGTATGCCCATATTAAAGTTACATTTGTATAATGTTTTAATAATCATGGGGGTATAAAGTAACCATGATGGGTGGTTTTATCAAACATGATTACTTGCAAATGAGACCGACTTCTCTCCTCCTGTGAATGAAATCAAATTCCCTCCCTTGTTTTGAGGACTCCATCACTTTTGAGAATTAGGGTTTGTGATAAGAGAGGAGACAGAGAGAAGAAGGTCATTGCAGATTAAAGTTAATTGCAGGATTAAAGAGAAGGATTAAGGTCTTCATCCATCTACCTTCCTCAATTCATCAATGGCTTCAGGTATGGTGAATTTAGTGTATTGTTTAATTATGTGTATTCAATTCTTGAGATGTTTTGATTCTAGATCCATGCTAATTTAATCCGCATGATAGTTTTAATTTCTAACACATACAACTTCCCCATGAATTTTTTTCTTTTTGTTTTCATGTGATAAAACTCAATAATGATAATAATGCCTTGCCTAGACTTTCCAAAATATCTCAACTTTGCATATTATAAAACCCTTAAACAATAAACAAACGTTTATTTTATTTTTAAAGCTTGTGATTAATCCACCAACAGTCAAGCATAATTTAGCCAGCTTGCTTGACCCATCAGACCCCGTTTGAGACCAGAATCTGTCGGAAAACATGACTCAACTTTTGTCGCCCTAAAAACCCTACTAATTTTTAAGTATGAATATAAAATCTTTTAGAAAGGAGATCATCAACGGGCGTCACCACCATTGCTGCCACCGTCACACCCATGTAGGCTGAAGGATTTTTTTTTTTCAATTAATACAGAAGTATTTCAGAAGATTTGCAATTACTCGCAGGTTAATCTCTTACCCATCACAACATGATCCTCTTGACTCTGATAGGAAAATTTGAAAGTCTCGACTTGTAGTGAAAATATCGCCTCTCATGAAATTCAAACTGACGTCCACTGAGAAGGCAAATTTAATAGCTCACTGATGCGCGCGCGCACACACGAAGAATGACCGTTGAATGAGTTAGTTAAAACCCTACAATCAATCACAAAAGTCAACAAGTAAAAAGCCCATGATTGACATTGATCCGCGATTTAGACCCGAGTTAGACAGTCCATTAAAAAGCCTTCATTCTTTTGAGCTAACACCTCAACTATTTTTGTTGGGTCTAATCAAGTCCTAAAACCTCAAAAAACCTATCAAATTTCCTATAAAATTGATTTTTGAGTAGTAGTTTTCTGATCCACCAAACTCTAGGTTCTTGGATTTATTATCCTCTTCTTGAACAAATACACAAATCAAATGAAAATTGCTTCTCATCACCAGTTCATTTTGATATAATTGAATTTTGACTTCATCATGATTTCTATCTCTTATACTTTCTTTCTTTTCAAAGAAAGAGACATTGAACTTGAAATGACAGCAAATCATCCAAAGAGGTGAGAGAGAATAAAAAAGAAAACAACAAAAAAAAAAAAAAAACTATAGATTAGATCTTTTGAAAATCTCTTAAAGAATTATTTTCATGTAGATTAAAATAATCTTACTTGAAGTTGTTATTTCTAGTTTAAGATTTTATTATAATTACATGCTTCATTTAATTATAATAATAATAAGTAAATAAATAATTAGTTATTTGTGGAGAGAAAAAGAAGTAGAGATGACCAATGTCAATAGCTTATGACTTGATGAAAGTCAGATTTTTTTTTTAATAAATTTAATATGTGATGGCTTAAATTTTAAATTTAAAACAGAAGGAATTGTGCTAAAATTAAGAAGGTTCCCATATAACATAGAATTTATAAATGTATGCAAAAGATGGTATAATGAAATTAAGCTTAACCACAAATGTAATTTTTCTTAAGAGTCTTTATTAGCTTAAAAAACTCCAACTTGATGGTTGTTGAGTCGTTCTTTCCTCAAAATGTTAGTTGAATTGAAATTTTATTTTGATGAGTTTTCTTTTAAAGAATTTGAGACCAATCTTATTGTGTGTAATGCATACTTTTATTACTAGTTTCTTATTTTTTACATTTTTTTTTCCAATTATTTATTTTTTTTTTTTTCCAGTGTTGATTGGCAAGTTATAGCATCAGAGGAGTATGTTATTTCTGAAGAAATGAGTGAAGAGTTAATTGAATATTTAGAATTAAGCGATAACGATTGGATATGAATAGATTTCATTACAACATCTAGTAAATTTTGAGCAAATTAGTTTAGCCTCAAAATTGTTTTAGTATACACCCAAAGGGCTAAAACTTTCTCACTTAATCGGAGTTTTTTTTAATTTTTATCTATGTATAAAATGACCCTGTAAGTAGCAAGGTTTGTGTATAAGTCTCTAAACTCTCTGTCACTCGACGACATATATACGTGAGGAGAAAAAAAAAAACCTACCTATACACGCTAAGTCAAAAGTAATATAAATAAGTTATATAAATCAACTATAATAACGATAATAATTACTGCAATATGACATATAAATTTCACACAAAAAGAAAAAGAAAAGCGGGAACAATATCAAGAAAGTACAAATTAAAGATAAAATCATCAAACATTTTGGAGTTTTTGGTCTAAACTTAGGG